>CM065386.1:12910000-12987500 GCA_033060915.1 Euryodendron excelsum
TATAATTGTTACAATTAGTGGTAAGCATGTATGAAATTGCTAAAAGCAAGTTACTCCTTTCGGGCAATGATGCAGAGGCAACAAATGCTCAATCATAAAGCATGTGTATATATCTGTGTATAGATACACACATGATAAAAATCTGCAGCAAGATAAACTAAAGAGTTCTCAACATACTTATTCCCCCCCCCCCCCCCCCACTACCTAAAAGATTAAAAAAAAAAATTACCTAGTTCCTTACAAAATTTAAAAAATTTACCTTCCCTTCCCCCCCTCTTCTTCCCTTCTGATACAAATCATGGGTCCGCCATTGCTTATCCCAAAGAAAAAAGTTCTCGACATAGATGCTCAGTAGAATTCAAAGTTCTCCCAGTTTGCAACTTATTGTATAGATGAGTTTATTTAGTTAAACTCTATATTTCATTGGCATTTCTGCTTGTGCTGGTGAATCCTTTGTTGTTTTTGTACCTTCAAAAGTCAATTTATACTAGTAATCTGATCACACTCGACCCCATGCCATGAGCAGCAATCACTATGTTCATCTTCGAGCTTCCATGATTCAACGTTTGGATAAGCAGAAGGGTCAGGAGAAGCAAACTTTTTAATGACAAAGCTATCCTTGAACTGCAGCAAGGCTGAGCTCTCATCTCCATGGCACTCTGGCTGCATAGAAGAGGAAGAGCTAGTCCTCACAATAATGACATAAAAACAGGACAACATGAATAGCAAGCGATTGAACATTAAAAGATACAAAGACGATCCCATGATGTCTATAATCAAGCGCTTCAACAATGGCGGGCTTTTATGGTTAGAACTCGATTCTGAGAATTTTCTAAATAATTATTCACAAGGAAGATGATAAATTTCAAAAAAGTGCAAAGAATACGATAATATTCAAAACTCTATATATTGATATCAAATGATTGTTACACAAAATAACGTTCACATTAATCTATCAATTGTTCTTTTTTTTTAAAGTGTTTTTTTCATAACTGTATAAAAATAAATCGCAAACAATTGTTCATAAATTTCAAGACAACATTTAATTCAAGAATTAAACACAACAGTGAGAAGGACAAAAATATATCAACAACAATTAGGAAATATATATATATATATATCCTAAAATTGAACACAAATTCTTCCATAAAAGGCAAGCAATTAAGAGATACATGTACCAACCGCAGTGCGACGGGAGATGGCCGTCGCAAAAAAGGGGGTCGCAAAATGTTTTTGTGACGGCCTTTTGTGAGGGCTTGGTTTTTTGCGACCGCAAACTAGCCTTCACAAAAGCCCAACGCCAAAACAGATTTTTTGTGATGGGAAGTGCCGTCCCAAATCCAGTCACAAATACTAGTTTTTGCGACGGCTAGATAATTATTTGCGACGGAAGAAGCTATCGCAAAAGCATGTTTTTGTGACGGCTGTATAGTCATCGCAAAAACTTTTATATGAGTTGTTGTTAATAAATTAACTTTTACTACAGTATTAACATCTATTTGCAAAACTATAACTTAATCAAGACATAAACAAAAACAAAAAAGAATAAGCAATACTCAATCCAACTAGAGCAAATAGTGTTCCCTTCTTCTTTCGTTGAATCATAGTTGTGGCAATATCACATATTTCTTTCTTTTTCTTTTATTTTTTGCTATAAATAATAGTTAAAAAGAAAGAAGAAGAAAAAATCCAAAGCATTTTGTAATGAATTTTGTTTTCTTTTATGTTAGCCCAGTGGGAGTGGCACCCCCACATATAATTGAGGTCATTGATCTCTCTCTCCCTCCCCAATAATTTGGCCCTCCAATGTGCCAAGTTTTTTTATTTTTTATTTTTTTGGGCATCAGTTTTTAAAAGAGGTTCTACATACCTAAGGAAAACAAATAGCTTGATTCATGAGACACGCTGTATTGAAAAACAAAGATGTCCAATAATAACGGTGCTCTCTTTGAATTTTTTTTTTTTTGTTTCATGAGCGAATTGTATTCAAACTCATTGTGACAAAAAGGTTGCCAAGATGTCATATTTTCTAAAAAAAGATTCATAGATTTGCATGGGCTAAGTGTAAAGTTCTTCCACCGAACTGAATTTTTTTAAAAGTAATACATCTAGAAGTGAAATTCTAAATAATGATAGGCTATAATTTTTTTTAATAAAATAATAATAAGTTTGTGAACAATATGTTTGATCTTATAGAAATTAACACAAGATCTTGCGAACAATATCCCTACTGATAAAATACAATGGCATTGCTTTTCAATTTTGGATGGTAACAGGCCATTTCATCAGAAATTATTAGTCCTCTTGAGTGCCACATTGATTGCGCTCCAAAAATATAATTATAAGTTCTTAACTTGTGCTTTGTTACCCTTAATCTAGGATTGTATATGTCTTTTTAGTTATATTTTAGTATTAATTAAGTTTATTTTATTTTTTATAAGTTTTGAGCTTAAATTGAAAGACTTCAGATACATTTCGGGCAAAGGTTTCAATAGAATGTTGTCATAGTATAAGCTACTAAAGCTGTGGTACAAACTATTGAAACACGTAGAGTTGAAACTTTAGAAGACCATATCTCTCAAACCAGAAGGGCTACTACGGTCCATAATTTATCGATTTCATGTAACTTTTCGAGAGGAATTCAATTCTGCCAGTCCGAAGGGTGTTCGAACTCTTTTTGATACCATTCGAATGCTGAATAGTAATCGTTTGAACTCACTTCGAACAGTATTATTCACGTTCGAACGGAACGCCGATAATTTTTTGACTTTTCGCAGCCTATTTAAGTCAAATTTGGGCCTAGTTTGAGAGGAATTTTTTCTTATTACTTTTTTCTAGGTTTTAGGAGTAGTTTAGAATAGAACTTTACATAGTTTTCATAGTTTTTTAAATCTTATAATTAGATTCAATAGTTTTTCATAGTTTTTCAATCACTGTAATCAAATTTAGTCTTTTAATATTTATTTTGCATATTTATCATATCTTTGAGTAGCTAGATCTTATCTTGAGATTAATTGTGAAGATCGATTGAAGATCTTAGATGAACAATAAAGGTAAATTAAATTTCAATGTTTAAATCTTATTCTTCTTAATTTTTTAGGATAAAATCTTAGATATTTACGAAAACTTAGATGTTTAATTATATTCAGTAATACTTATGCATGAATCCGTGTTTAGTATATGTACTGCAGAGTCGATGGTATGCATATTTGATTCTAAAACTAATTCAATCTAGAATAGATATTTACAAAAATCTAGATATTTGATTATGCTTGAAACAAGTCAATGGTATATATCTTTGATTTTAAATTTGATTTATTCTATGTTTGATTGTTAAAGAATAGTTATTTTTATTGCTAAATCTTCCGAATCAAAGTTATTGTTGTTAGCAATGTTTTGAAAACCGAATAGTTGAGCGACTCGAAAAAGACACCAGGTGATTGTACTTTAAAACGTATAAATAGGAGTCCTTAATTATAAGTTATTATTAGTAATTATTTATATATTAGTATCATTTTAATAAACTATTTGTTTTATTTTATGTTTTTGCGTCTTATGTAGATTTGAAGCTAAAATCGAACAAAATAAAGTCAACGGGAACACAAATAATTTTTTTCGTGTGTTAAGTGAATATATTATGTTTGTATATATTTATTTGTCTGTGTGTGTACGGGTGTATATTAGCTTATGTATGTATATATGTGTGGGAGTAGGTATAGTTTATATATCTATTTGTGTGCAGGTGAATGAATTATAAAAGGCAAAGGAATGCAATGATGAAAAGCAAAGGAAAGCATGATAAAATGGCCGGTAATTGCATGTAGTGTATGGAAATGTGTGTATGGATAATATATATATATATATATATATAATGGGAGCATTATGTAGTTGGATGAATTTTTTAAGGCAAAAGTCATTTCTTCATGCCTATAAATAGAACTATTTGGAGCAATCTGAAGAGGGGGGGAAGCAAGGGAGGAGAGGTCCAAGAGTTCTTTCTTGTTGTCCATCATTTAGTTAGTTTAACTGTTAGCTACTTTGTAGTTTTGTGTCATTTATTTTAATATTTTCTTTACTGTTACTCTTTTGTAATTTTCTTTTGTAATCGCCTCAGTTATTTTTTTTCACGCCAAGTCTTTTTTATACCATGAGTAGCTAATTCTATTCTTAAAGCCAATTGTAAAGATCATCTGAAGATTTTGGAATATCATCGGAGATAATTGGGTTTTTCTTATTTTATCTTTAAAATTAAATTCTAGATATTTAAAAAAATTTAGATTATTGACTAAGTTTAGTAATTTCTATACACAAATCTTAGTTTGGTATAGTTATTGCACGAATAGATGGTATGAACATATGGCATTAATGTTATTATTTTAAATTTAATTATTAATAAAATTTTGTTTTAATCGCTAAATCTTTCGAATCAAAGGCTCAACTCGAAGCCAATATTTGAGTTACAAAACCTCCGTTCATATTTCGAATAAATCGAGTGATCAGATCAATTGGATCCAAGACCGTTTTATTTAATTTTAAATTTAGTTCTACAGCCATCAACTCTCTTAAAAACAAACTGTTTTGCTTTGGTTACCGTTTTATGCAACAATTGTCTAGTTCTTGTCTATACTTTTCGAGGTGAAATTCTAACCGGTAGGCTTAGGTTTCAACTGAAACTAGTGTAACACTTCTACGATGTAGCATGACTTAGTAGGTATCGAATTTTTTACCGTGAGTGAATTTGAGCACCTAATTTTGCATGTTTTGATTACCGTTCCTTGTGGTTCGACTCCGTACTCACCGAATTTTATTTACTGTTTCCCCATTCTGCTCTTGGAATTCCTTTGGTCACGTCTGAGAACACCGTTTGGTGCAAGTCAAAATTTTGGCGTCGTTGCCAGGGAACGACTTTTTAAAAAATAATGCCAAAAATAATAAAAATTCAAAAATTAAATTTAAAAAATAAAAAAATATTTGAAAATTAAATAAAAATAAAAAAATAAAAAAATAATAATATCTTTGCTGAAATTTCAGGACAATTGATTATTTCTCTACTTTAACAAAGGAGTTGGACTGCAAATATATGTTTTTTTTTTCTTTAAGTGGATAACAGTGAGCAGATAACTCTTAGGGTTACCTTTGCTAATATTTTACTTTTCGCACTTTAAGTTCAGTCTTTTACATTTAGTTACTTTTGTTTTATTTTTCTTGTGGTTAACCTCTTTGGTTGGTATACTCGCCTATTGCTGGACGAAGCCAGTCAAGTTGGTTATCATATTTTCTGTTTTTATTTTTCATCTAACCCATCTAACTCATCTAACTTACTAACTATTTTACATTTTCTTTTATTTAGTGGATAACCAACGTTGGTTACCATTCTAATATTTTATTTTCTACACTTTATTTTAGATCTTTTTTTTTTTTTCTTGGTGGTTTACCTTTCAAGTTGATTCATCGCCTATTTAGGTCGGCGTTGCTCACTAAGGTTACTAATCTGTCTAACATTCTTTTCGTTTGTTATTTTTGTGTGCAGATATTTTAGTATATTTTTGTAATTTTTTTGTTTTTCTTTTCTTTTTCTTTTTATTATTAAATGTCCTGGTCCAGTCGTTATTCTACTCGCATCCCTTTAGGTAGGTGACCTTCCTTTTCCTCAGCTCTAAGAGCCGTTAATACTACTTCTCTTCTCATCTCCGTTTTGTCGGCGGCCTACTTGGGTCTTTAGCCCAGCATTCTAACTTGTAAGGTTTGTATTAATGGTTCAAGAAGGGTTAATTTATGTCTACATAGGGTATGTATACTTTTATGAAATATTTCATTAGGGATGTGCATGGACAATTGGTGAGCGTTGACTCTTCTAGTGATCTTTCTCCCATCTTTCGTACCCTTTTCCCATTAAGGACTCCTATTCTGAACATTCAGTTAATTAACCGAGATCCTAGTTTTATTCCAATAGCAGCAGAATTTGATCCGCAACCACCTGTGAATCCCAACTAACCAAATCCAAATAATGTACCTAAAGGTGGGAGTGTACATAGTGATATTCTCCATAGGTCTCTAAAGGATTAACTGAATCCTGCTAGGCAAGCACCTACCTCTTACATTGTTTTTCCTGCGCATCTCGCAGTGATGACTTTAAAGTTAGGAATGATCTAGTTGATAAATCCTTTCCATGGTTTGGATTCTAAAAAACCATATCAGCATATAAAAGATTTCGAGGATATATACTCTATGTTCTTCGATAATTCTTACCCAAGGGAAGTTGTACTTTTGAAACTATTCCCGTTTTCTCTCAAAGACAAGGCCAAAACATGGTTCAATTCATTGAGGCCTAAATCTATTCATTGTTAGCAAGATCTTCAAACAAAATTCTTGAAAAAATTCTTCCTTGAACATAAAACGGAGGCGATTCATTGCTAAATCTCTCAATTTACCCCTATGTCTAGTGAATCATTCTTCGAATCTTGGGAGAGATTCAAAGATTTGTTGAGTGCTTGTCCACATCATGGTTGTTAGTCCAATAGGCAACCCAAGAGAGGGGGTGACTTGGGTTTTTCAAAGATTAATACAAGTTAAGATTAATTAAAATTAATCTAAACAATATAGCAATGGCTAATCTATGTGCAAAGCAATGTTATCAATGAAAACAAAGAAAACAGAGCAATAAAGGAGAGACACAGATTTACCGAGGCTCAACCACAAACCGTGGTCTACGTCCTTACCCCAAGACCTCCTTGAAGCCTTCTTCCACTATGTAATCACCTATTACAAGATGGGTTGCTGATTGACAAAGTGCTCAGCTCACTCTACAAGAACTCCTCACTGAGTTCTTCAACTCCCAAGTGGTTTTATCCAAGCTTCACTCAAACTTTACAAGAGTTTTGCTTCACACAAGAGAACTCTCCAAACTCTCAATTACAAGTGTATAGGAGTATACAACTCACAAACAAACTCTCTAACAGGAGTAGATTTATAATCAAAGCTCACAAGAATAAAACAGGAAGAATGTTTCAGGAATATCAGTGATTCAGTAGATTTTCGTCTCTTCTTGTTTCTTCCTCTTGATTCTTGTATATAAATGCAGTTGGAGGCTAGTATATATACCCTTGCATTGATTCCATCCATTGGAGGTGGTTGGGTATCATAAATGCACGTCCAGTCTGTTATAACGTTAAGAAAAGTAGCCGTTGTAGCAAAAGGAGTCGGCTCCATTTTTGTGGTGTCGACACTTCCTGCTTCTGCATTTACCAGATATAGTTCACTGAGTTCATGAGTCCCCTCTTCAGGTTGATGAGGCGACTCCTTGTTCATCTGTCTTCTTCATATTTGGCTTCTGCTGTCATGAGGCGACACTTCTGCTTCAGGTGTCCACTCATTGATCGTTTAAACTTCCAGCCTTTTGCTTCTGCTACCAGGAGGCGACACTTCATCTTCATGTGTCCGCTCATTGATCATTTTATCTTCAAGCCTTGGCGTCTGTCTTCATGAGGCGACACTTCATTACAATGTGTCCGCTCATTGTCTATTTGGTCTTCAGACATTTTTGCTTCTGTGTGCAAGAGGCGACACCTCATTTCCATAAGTCCCCTCATTGTTCAATATGTCTTCAGGCCTTTTAGCGTCTGTGATCAAGAGGCGGCTCCTCATTCCCATGAGTCCCCTTATTGCCCAGAATTCAGCTTTTAGATTTCTATTGATCAAGCTTTATCAAAGCACTGGTATAAGAACTTCAAGGAGTATGTCTTTGGGGTATGATGATCAATCAAATCTTCCTAACTCATCAAAGTTAACTTCTATTTAAATTTGGATTGAATCAATCATTGGATGTTGATCTTCTTCTTGAATCTCAAGCAGTCAAAGCTTCATTTGATTAAAACTGAACTTTATTTCTTCATTTACAAAGCTTCTTCAATCATTGTAAAACATCTTCTTGAATGCCAATCTTCCTGTAGAGCTTCACAATGCTTCATTTCTGATTTCCTCTCTTTGTTAGCAATTCTTCATTCTTCTTTAAAGATCACTTCAATGAGACTTTTGCAGACTTGATGGAATCTTTTCACACATCTAATCTTCATTGACTCTTTATACTATAGAAGAATTCTTTACTTGGATTCCATGTAGAGATCAGATATTTATTGTGAGCCATCTTCTTGGCAACTTCAATCACATGTCTTGAAATGGTCTTTAGCATACAAGATGAGATCATCTCTTGAGCATTTTCCAAACTCTTCAACAACCAATTCTTCTTCAACTGAGCATTGCACTTCTTCAACTAATCTTTGTGTATTCTGATGAAATCTTCTTTAGGCATTTACATCATCTCAATTCTTCATCTTTAACTGATCATTTCATTTCCTCAACTCATGAAGTCTTTGGTCTAGTGCAAATCAATCCTCATTGAAACTATGCATACTTGAAGGAAGCTTCAATTGAACACCTTCAATCTCTTCGAATGTAGAACATATGTTTGAACTAGAGATAGGCATCATTTCTTAGTTTGGTTCATTGCATAGCTCTTTGCATTCATTGCTTGCTTCTTGAACTTGTTGTGCATTCTCCTTGATATGTATTAGACTTAAGATCCAACTTTAAGTCTAAACTATGAACTTGTTAATCTGCACACTAAGTAGATTCATTAGTAACATAACACAAAATTTAGTTATCATCAAAATCAGCATAGGAATTAACCTTGAGTCAACAAGGATCAACCTTGACTCAACAATGGTTTCACCAATTGACATATCATAAATATGTTCTATTCATCATTGACTCCACAACTGAAGCAATTTGTTGAGTCTATGTGCGTAGGGACTTTGTATGACAAAGACCCATCTAAAGCGTATAATTTCTTTGATTACTTAGTAAATTTGGCTAGAGATTGGACCACAACTAGAACCCAAAATCTTGAGTCTAAGCCTAGGATAACATTTTAGCTTAATCAAGTGGATGATCTGAATGCTAAAGTTGCTGCACTTACCCGAAAGATAGAAACCATAAAGATAAGTAAGGTCAATGTTATGAATACTGAATCTCTCAGGGAAGAGAGTTGTTTAATGTATGGTATAATGAAACATGACACTGCTGCATGTCCAATTATACCAAGATTCAAGGAGGCTTTGCATGGCCAAGCCAATGTGGTTGGCTAATATCAGGGTACATATAATAACCAATGAGTTGGGAGAAGCCCTTTCTCGAACACATATAACCCAGGATGGAGAAATCACCCAAACCTTGGGTGGAGAAATAAGAGTCCTTCGAACCCTCAAGCATCCAAGGAGAGCCTCAAAACCCTCAACATTTTTAATCCCAACCTGTTCAAGCTCAACAATCTATGTCTTTCCAACCCCAACCTAATGCATGCCAACCCCTTCATAGAAAACTATTAGAAGATAATGTTCATCAATTGACAAATGATATGAGAGGAGCCAATAATAGGGTGGATAGGTAGGACAAGGTATTAAACCAACACACTAGGATGTTGGAGGGCATAGCAAAGCAAATGTCTACTTTGACACAAACTTTGACCCACCAAGTGTCGGGAAGATTTCCATCTTAACCCTAACCAAATCCCAATCCCAATAAGCAAGTGAACATAACCGAAACAAGGACTGATCCTCAATCCAATCATGAATAAGTCCAATCCATCACAACCTTAAGGAGCGAAAAAATCATTCATAAAACCATTCACCCTAGAAAGGGAACTTTTAAGGTTAGTGATGAAGGGAAGGGAAATGTGAGAGAACAAGAAAGAGAAAAATATGAGAGTGGGAAAGAAAAAGAACAAGTTGAGCCAGTCCTAGAGCCAACCAAAGCATCTGAAGATAAGGACATTGATGTTGTGAAATATGCCTTGTTTCCTTATAGATTGAGCAAACCAAAACATGAGCTTCTGAATTCTAAAATTTATGAAGTGTTTAAATAAGTCAAGGTGAACATTCCGATCTTAGATGCCATCAAGAAAATTCCCTCCTATGCTAAGTTCTTGAAGGACTTGTGTACTGTGAAAAGGAGGTTGCATGTCAAGGAAACTGCCTTCATGAATGAGAGCCAAAGTGCGATTTTGCAATGTAAGTCCCCACCGAAGTATAAGGATCCCGGCTATCCTACTATTTCATGTACAATAGGGGGAAACAAGATAGATCGAGCCCTTCTTGATCTAGGAGCAAGTGTCAATCTACTCCCTTATTCAGTTTATCAACAACTCGGATTAGGTGAGTTGCGCCTTACACATGTCACCTTACAACTAGCTGACAGATCTATTAAGGTTTCTAGGGGTATTGTGAAAGATGTTCTTATTCAGATAGATAAGTTTTACTATCCAATGGATTTCATTATGTTAGATACACAACCAGTTGAGAGCATTAGTGCTCATTCGCAAATTCTTGTTATCTTAGGACGACCATTCCTAGCCACGTGTAATGCCGTAATTCATTATAGGAATGGGCTGTTAAAGTTGACATTTGGGAACATGATTGTCGAGATGAATATCTTTTCAGTTAGAAAACAACCAAGAGAGTATGAGGACATCAAAGAAGTAGACTACATTGAGTCTATTGTGCAAGAGTATTTTGAGAGTGAATTCTTTAAGGATCCTATTGAAAAAATTCTTGTTTCGAGCAAACCACATGATCGGTTAGATTGTGATTGTGTCAAGTCTAGAGACACAATTCCTGGAGGGATAAAGAGAGAATAATGTAGGCAAGTGGGTCACTGGACCCCATTATTTAAGCCTTTAATTTCTAGTGTCATAAAGTTGTCCCTTCTGAACAAAAAGCACCCACTCCGGAAAGAAACGTTTGTCATCTACATTGAAGTATGCATTCCTTGGTGAATGTGAGTCTTATTCTGTTGTTATATCCTCTAACCTGTCTGAAGGCCAAGAAAAGAGCCTTGTGCAAGTGCTAAGAATCATAGAAAAGCCTTAGGTTAGACCATTATAGACCTTCATGGTATTAGCTCCCTTGTATGTACACATCGTATATATTTTGAAAAAAAGTCTAAACCTATGCGTCAAATGCAAAGACGTCTAAATCCTAACATGAAGGAAGTTGTGAAAAGAGAAGTACTGAAACTTCTCGATGCGAGTATCATTCTCTGATTCAAAGTGGCTTAGTCCAACCCAAATTGTTCCTAAGAAATCTGGAGTCACGGTAATTCAAAATGAGAAAAATGAACTAGTGCCCACTAGGATTCAAACTGGGTGGCGCATGTGCATTGATTACCGTCGACTGAATGTTGTTACTAGAAAAAACCACTTTCTACTCCTATGACCAAGTCTTAGAACGAGTGGCAGGACGGACCTTTTACTATTTTCTAGATGGGTACTCTGGGTATAACCAAATTGAAATTGGCTTAGAAGACCAAGATAAGACGACTTTCACATATCCTTTTGGTACTTATGCTTACAAAAGAATGCCCTTCATTGCACCAACCACCTTTCAAAGGTGCATGATGAGTATATTTAGTGATATGGTGGAAAGATTTTTGGAAGTTTTCATGGATGATTTTTTTGTGTACGGAGATACCTATGAAACTTGTTTGGAACACCTCAAGAAGGTGTTGGAAAGATGTGAGGAGAGTAACCTTGTCCTAAACTGAAAAAAGTGCCACTTCATGGTGACACAAGGTATAGTGCTTGGACACATCGTGTCTAGCAAGGGGATTGAGGTAAATAAAGCCAAAGTTGAACTGATTCAAAAACTACCTACCCCGAGAACTGTGAAAGACATTCGATGTTTCCTTGGGTATGCTGGTTTCTACCAGCGATTTATAGCAGGATTTAGTGCCATCTCTCGTCCAATGTGCCAGCTACTGTCAAAAGACGTTTCATTTGAATGGACATCTGAATGCTAAGAAGCTTTTGACAAGCTTAAAGGATTGTTAACAACTGCACCTATCATCTGGTCACCCGATTGGTCTTTACCATTCGAGTTAATATGTGATACTAGTGATTATGCTATAGGAGCAATTTTGGGGCAGAGAGTGGACAAAAAACCATATGTTATCTATTATGCAAGAGAGACCTTGAATGAAGCCCAAATGAAATATACCATAACTGAAAAGGAACTACTTGTTGTTATGTTTGCATTAGATAAGTTTCGACCATACTTGGTGGGATCATTAGTCATTATATAAACTGACCATTCTATACTAAAGTACTTGCTCACAAAGCCTGATGCAAAGCCTGATGCAAAGCCACGCCTCATCCATTGGATTATTTTATTACAAGAGTTTCACATTGAAATCCGAGACAAGAAAGGGGTAGAGTGTCACGGCTCCCTACTGATGGGGAAGCCGAAGATACTCTCCCTATCAATGAGTATTTTTTGGATTAGCATCTTTTCCAAATCCAAACACTTTCTCAAGCAACTGGTTCATGGTTCATTGATACAGCCAACTGTTGGGCTACTGGCAAGATACCGTCACACTGGTCGTAATTAGATAAACGAAAATTCTTCAAAAATTTGAGGTATTTCTTCTGGGATGATCTATATTTGTTCAAGTATTGTCCCGATTAGATAATTCATCGGTGTGTTCCCGATAATGAGTTTTATTCTGTCATGGAGTTCTGTCACTCCTATGCTTGTGGTGGGCACTTTAGTTTGAAAAGGACGGTTATAAAGATTCTGTAATCTGGCTTACATTGGTCCACCATATTTCGTGATGTTCACACTTTTTGCATATCCTGTGATATGTGTCAACGATTAAGAAGTCTGACTAGAAGGCACATGATGCCCTTCAACCCCATTCTTACTCTTAAGATATTTTATTATTGGGGTATGGATTTTATGGGACCGTTTCCTAGTTCGTTTGGATTCCTTTACATTCTTGTGACCATTGATTATGTGTCTAAATGGGTGGAGGCTATTGCTTCTCGTACCAATGATCACCGCATTGTGGTCAAGTTTGTAAAAGAGAATATCTTTTCTCGCTTTGGTATGCCTCGTGCTGTCATTAGTGATGGTGGCACTTATTTTTGTAATAAACCTATTGGAATGTTAATGCGAAAGTATGGGGTTGTTCACAAAGTTAGTACACCTTATCATCCCCAAACTAGTGGCCAAGCTGAGTTAGCTGACGAGGAGATTAAGCACATTCTTGCGTAAGGACTGCTCCTTAAGGCTAGTGGATACACTCTGGACTTATAGAACTGCTTACAAAACTGTGTTAGGTGCTTCTCCTTACAAGCTTGTGTAAGAAAAATCATGTCACCTTCCGGTGGAAATTGAGCACAAAGCTTATTGGGTCATTCGCCAATTCAATGAAAATCTAGATGAGGCTGGCCTGACTAAGAAGTTACAACTCAATGAACTTGAGGAACTCTGAAATAATGCCTATGAGAATGCAAAGATCTTTAAAGCCAAGATGAAAACATTCCATGACCAGCACATCCTTCATAAGTCTTTTCATGTCGGTCAAAAAGTATTGCTTTACAATTCCTAGTTACACTTGTTTTCGAAAAAATTGAAGAGTAAGTGGACTGGACCTTATCAGGTAAAAGATGTGTCACCGCATGGAGTGGTTGAAATTAAGAATTTCAGCAATGAAAATGTTTTTAAAGTCAATGGGCAAAAACTGAAGCCTTACTTGGAGAACTTTGTAAATTTGATTCAAAGTGTGGATCTTATATGTCCACCATTGTTTGAGTAAAAGAAACACCTAATCAGTTTTTATTTGGAGGAATGGAACCTTTCTCCTCCTCCCCCCCTATAAACACCCCATGTTTGACCGCTCGGCAGTCTACACTCCGTCTAGACTTGTTTTCAAGTCATTGTGGGCATTTTCCTATCGAATCCAATTCTCTAGGTCCGTCATCTGTCTTTCCATCGCTTCGTGGGCTTGTCAGGCCCAAATAGAGGCAAAATGACCAAAATGCCCTTAGGGGCATTGTCCTTTCTTATTCCAATTCCAATCCCTCTCTCGAGACAATTTATTCCTCGAGACGGTCCGAGTAGCGAAACTACTCACAAACACGTTAGAGTGGCGGAAACACTCACAATCCAGGCACTTCTCTTAGGAGACGGTAAGACCCCTTTCCAATCCCTCTCGAGACAGTTTATTCCTTGAGACGGTTCCAATCCAGGCACGTCTCTTAGGAGACGGTAAGACCCCTTTCCAATCCCTCTCTCGAGACAGTTCCAATCCAGGCACATCTCTTAGGAGACGGTAAGACCCCTTTCCAATCCATTCTCGAGACAGTTTATTCCTCGAGACAGTTCCAATCCAGGCGCGTCTCTTAGGAGACGGTAAGACCCCTTTCCAATCCCTCTCTTGAGACAGTTTATTCCTCGAGACGGTCCGAGTAGCGAAACTACTCACAAAACTGTTAGAATAGCGGAAATACTCACAAAACCGTTAGAGTAGCGGAAATACTCACAAGTCATCAACCCCGTTAGAGTAGCGGAAATACTCATAAAAGCGTTAGAGTAGCGGAAGTACTCACAAAACCGTTAAAGTAGCGGAAGTACTCACAAAACCGTTAGAGTAGCGGAAATACTCACAAAATCGTTAGAGTAGCGGAAATACTCACAAATAGGTCGATATAGGGAATTGGCAACAAATCCCTGTGTCACGACGACCGCCATTAGAGTGGTGGAAACACTCAAAACCCAGGTCAATACCCGTGTCTGTTAGCTCACTTCGGTGAAAAATGACCAGACTGCCCTTAGGACCTTTTCCGAGAATTTCCAATCAAGATGACCATTTTGCCCCTAAGCATCCGAATGCCCCGGGAACCACACCGGCTCTGGGTATCAAACCGGTAACCTCCTGAGACTACTTTTTATAGTATTCTCAATCTTCCTTTACCTTTCCCGATCATTCCGAGTCAGTTCCGGCCAACCCGGTACAAAATGACCGTTTTGCCCCTGGAGGGCCGGTCTCCTTTTCCGACCACACCGGCTCTGGGTATCAAGCCGGTAATGTCCTGAGACTACTTTTTATAGTAATCTCAACTTCCCTTTACCTTTCCGGATCATTCCGAGTCAGTCCCGGCAAACTTGGTACAAAATGACCGTTTTGCCCCTGGTGAGCCGGTCTCCTTTTCCGACCACGCCGGCTATGGAAATCGAACTAGAAACCTTTGCGAACATTCTAAATAGTGTTTCCAGATCCCAAGTCCTCTCCCGGGATAGTCCGAGTATGTCCCGGCAGTTTTTCGGTCCGATTGACCGTTTTGCCCCTAAAGGCCCGGTCAACCTTTCCGACACATTTTGTCCTCACTTTTCAAGTCAAATACCTCCAGGACACTATTTTAAGTGTTCCTGCTCCTTTCCAGCCTTCCGGGTCATTCCCGGCTTCTTCAAATCATTTCCGGACTTTCCGGAGTCACTCCCAGTGAAGCCAGGCTAAAAATTGCATAGTAGTCACTAGTACAGGCGCCCAAATATAGTCAAAGATACGTTGCTTGCCGAATTTAAATCTTTCCTAATTGGCTGGCGCCACTAGTAGTGGCGCCAAGCCAAAAAATGGCCTAGCGCCACTCCTAGTGGCGCCAGTGTAAACTTTGCCCTAGCGCCAGGTTTATCCTCCCTCTATAAATACAGAGCCTCATTCAACGTGAAAGGGGTCTGTAAACTTAACCTAAAAATCCTATATTTCGATATACAGAGCTCGAGCACCTCCTAAACCCTAGCCCCCCTAGGTTTTCCAAACCCTAGCTACTATACACAAACCCTAGCCTCCTATACACTCATACACACCCTCATACACTCATACACTAGCCTTCAACCATTCTTTGAAGACTTGAAGAGCTGCCATCTAAAGCTTGAAGACAATCCTTGAAGGTTGAAGAAGAAGATCAAGACGAAGACCGAAGACTGCACGGCGCGCAAAATAAACAAGATACAAGGTAGGCTCCCTATTTAAATTTTCGCACTTCCCCCTCTCTCTCTTCTCTCTCCTAACCCACTTGGGTTTTCTCTATTTTAATCCCCCGTCTCTTTCCCCCCCTTTCTTTGCATGCTTGAAACAAGGGGACTCCCGGTCTATGTGTAGGATTAGACTGTTGGAGAGTCACCGTGTCGGGGGCTTTCTTCTAGTCTAACCAAAGACCACGTGGGTCCGGCCCCCTTGATTATGTGGTGAAGCCTTAACCTTGTATGTTCACGACCTCAAATTGCATTGTGCATATCATAGTCTTGCATCTTCCAAAAACCGTTTTCAAAGTTGTTTTTCAAATCGTTTTCAAACTTGTTTTTCAAAATTGCATCAAAATCTCTTTTTCAAAACATGTTTTCAAAATCACAATCCTAGGGTGATTCTAGTTTTTCCATGGCTAGGATTGCTTTAGGAAAGTGTTACATTAAAAGTGACCAACATGGTCCATATTTTCAAATCTTGTTGTTTTCAAAACCGCTTTCCTAAAGTGGTTCTAGCCCTCTTATGGTTAGAATTGCTTTAGGAAAGTGAGATGTTTTACACCTTCTAAAAACTCTCTCTTCAAAAATCTCTTCCTAAAAATCTCTTTTTTCAACATGCTTTCCTAAAACTCTCCTCTCCAAAATGGTTTTCAAAAACTACCTTCCAAAATCTCTTTTTCAAAACTCTCTTTTTTTTCAACTCCTTTCCAAAATCCTCCCACCAAAATCCACTTTCTAAAAACTTTCCCCAAAAATCTTTCCAAAAACTCTCTCCAACAATTTTTAACCAAAAACCTTCCTAGAAGAACTCTCTCTAAAAATCTTTTCAAAACTCTCTTTCCAAAATCTTCCTTCTAGAAGTTCCCCTCTAGGATTTTTCTTCTAAAATCTACGTTTCTAAAAGCACACTTTCCAAAAACTCCTTCTCTTTAAAATCTTTTTCCAAAAACTCCATTCCCAAAATTTACTTTCCAAAAACTCCTCCCTAGGATTCCCTTCTAGAAAATCTTCGTTTCCAAAAACGCACTTTCCAAAAAATCCTCTTTCCTTAGAGCCCAAATCAAACCCTAGAACCCACAATTAGGAAACCCTAATTTTCTTCCCAAAAACATGATTTTTAAACTTTGCTCCCAAACCTAGGTTTCCAAAACCTCTTGTTTTCACATCCAAACTATACATGTTTCCAAAACCTATTTTTTACGTCGAAACTATAATTTTCCGAAACTAGGGTTTCTAGAATCTTCCTTTCCAAATCCTTGCCAAATCCAATCTTCCCTTTAGGAAACCAATTCAAATCTCCCCGCTTAGGAAACCGAATCCAATCCTCCGTTTTTGGAAACAAAATCAAACCTTTGCTTTTAGAAACCAAATCCAATCCCTTCCTAATCCAAACCCTTCTTAATTCAATTCCTTCCTAAACCATAAGTTTCCTAAACCCAAACTTTAAACCTTTCCTTAAATTTCAAAATTGAACTTTTTTCTTAATTCAAATCCTTCCTAAACTTCCACTTTCCTAAACCTTAAGTTTCCAAAATTTGAATATAAAAATCTTTCCTAAATTTTAAAAATCAACTTTCAAATCTTTCCTAATTCGACCCTTTCCTAATTCTACCTTCTTTTCAAATCTTAACTTTTTCAACCCTTTCCTAAACTCAAACCTTTCCTAATCTCAAGATTTCTTAAAACTCTAAAACTTTCTAAATCCTAAACTTTATAAATTTCAAATCTTTTCAAATTCGAAGTTTTCTAAATTCAAAACATTCTTAAGTAAATTCTTCTAAACTTCCTAAATCTTTCTAAATTTCAAACCTTTTAAATTTCAAACCTTTCCAAATTTCAAAATTTTCTAAACTCAAAACTTTCTTATTTTCAAAACTTCCTTGTTTTCTAAAACTTTCCAATTTTCAAAACCTCCCTATTTCAAAACATTCCAAATTCAAAACTTTCCTAAGTTGAAACTTTCCTAATTTCGAAACTTTCCAAAAATGACACTTTCCTAATTTTGAAACTCTCCTAAATCGAACCTTTCCTAATTCGAATATTTCCTAAAATCCAATCTTTCCAAATCTTCCAAGTCCAACATTCGAGTCAAATCTTTCTAAATCTCAAGTCTTCCCTAGGTCTCCTACTTTTCCTAAGTCTAGGTTTCCTAAACCTCCATCTTTCCTAAAACCAAATCTTTCCAAAATCTATCTTTCCAAAGCAAGTCCAATCTTTTCAATTTCAATTTCCAATCTCCTCTTCTAATCTCAAATAAAATTCAATTTCCAATTTAATCTCCTTCTTCAAATCAACTCTTCTATTTTCAATCGGACTCTTGTCCGAACTACGACTGACCTGATTCCCCCAAAGGGATACGTAGGCAACCTTCATAGGTGCGGTCACAACACTTTTCAAATTTTCAATTCCACCTTCATAGGTGCGGTCACAACTTTCTTCAAATCTCAAATTCCATAGTCTTCTTCAATCTCCAATTCCATATCTATTTTTAAGTTTCCAATTTCAAAAATCTATTTTCAAATCTCTATTTCTGATTTTTAATTTTGTCCAATTTCAATTCTATCTCTTCAAATCTTTTTCAAATCAAATCAATTTCTTTCCAAATCTATTTTTCAATTCTCTTAACTTGCACTTGCATATCATGCATCATGTTAGGTTCTATTCAAACATTGTTTTTCAAAGTGGATAGGATTGAACATTAGTTAATTAAAGACTCTCATAGGTGAATCTAGAGTAGATTGACATGTAGGTACCGAAAGGGCGGGGTAGGGTGATAGCTTAGTGCATCTTCCCTACAAGTAACCAACCTCCGAACCTAGATCACTGTTTTCAAAGACCAAAAAGGAGTTATTTTTCTAAAAAGGGCTAAATATTTTTCAAAGGTTGCCAAACAACCTGTTTTCCTAAAAAACCCTCTCTTGAGGAGATATTTTCAAAATCGTTTTTTAAAAAACCCTAAATGTAGTCTTCGGATTATTCTTAGTTTTTAGGTGACCTAACTTACCTTAATCAAGTTAGGTGGTGACTTCGAATCTTTTGCCAAAAGCCCTTTATTCCAACCAATTTTTCAATTCAAACCTAGTCGCACTCATTCTTCTAGGAGGGTGAGTTCTAACAAGAGAGTACAACATTTTTTCCGCTTGGGTGAGTATTCCTCGAGTGCGAAAAATCTGGGCGCGACACCCCCCCCCCCAAGTTTGTTTCCCACCCTTTCCTTTCCTTTTTGCCTCGCAGTCGTGGTTATTCTCTATTTGGGGGGGACACGTTCTTTTTTTTTATATTTGTTCTATTATTTTTCTTGTTGTCTTTGTGACCGGCAGACGTTAAAGAACTGGATAGTGTCATGTCTTCTCATATAGATGGTCTAGTGCTTACATTTGCATATTGCATCTATCAGATATTTTCATTTGGTATCCAGGACAAGATAGTTCGTCGTGCAAAGATGGTAAGGAGAGTTGAGCTCCAAGAGAAACAACCTAAACTTCTTACTAGTTGCAGTACTCTGGCCTGTAAGAGAAGAGCGAAGGTACTAAATAAGTGTCACCGTTGTGCTACACACACGTGTGTGGATAAAAATTGCAAAGGTAGTAACCGACTAATGTCAGGGAATTAAATGGTTTATCTAGATATTATTAAAGAATGAGTAGATACTGAGGCATTGAGACATCTTGGAATCACCAGAACGGTAGACTATCTTGATTTTGATGTCAAAAGTTTGGCTCAGCTTTGTAATAATTATTATTCTTAGGGTGTGTTTGGTTGTGAGTGTTTATTTATTTATTTATTTATTATGCTTATGTTTATCTGTAAATATGATTAACAGTTATTTTGTAGATATTTTGTATATTTCAAAAAATAAAAAGAAAGAAAGAAAATCATCATTCACGAGGCCGAGATGCGTACACGTTAACTCTCTTAATACATGTGCATGTGTGATATTCATATATATATAAAAAAAAAAGAGTGTTTTATAATTTTGTACAGTTTTATGTAGAATACAAATGTAGATTTTGAAATTTTGTTGAAACATGTTTTCATTCACTTCAATACAATTTCTATTTTATCTTTTTCTTTTAATACAATTGCAAGATTTTATCTTAACACATAAACAGAGGCTATCCTACGTCACTCATTGTCACTCATTATCATATCATGATAAGTTTTGTATTTATACATAGTGTACAATTTTATCCTTACATAAGTGGAGATTTTTTTACCAAGTTTTAGGGCCAATCACGCCTTTTGAAGTGTTTATATTTAATGTTGATGAATTTCTTCCACATCACTCATTCAATAGCTATATTATCCTTATATTTGACTTCATTGTTTTAATTGCTACGATAATTGAATATGTTGAATTCGTAAAACTTTGAGCTGTTGTGCACTTTCAAAAAATGAATTGAGGTAATTTTTGATCTTTTGAGTTACAGATTTCTTTGTTGATATAATTCCCTTGGACCTAATGTCAGATCTATTTCTTATCTTGTGCTAAATATAGCATTGTTAAAGTTTCTTCCCTAAAAAAAAAAAAAAACCACAAGTATCTTCACTTGTGAAAGTTAAATTGATAAAAGGGAGGAAGTTTTTACAATACGATAAAAAAGAAAAAGAAAAAAAGAAACAAGAAGAGACAATAACAAAGAAGGGAAGTAAAAAAAAAAAGAGGAAAAAAAAAATCAATCAAATGAAATGGAGAGAAAATGAAAGTACGTATTCGTTGATTATTACATGCCTTGATCACGCATGTTTCAAACTTTTTACCCTTTATTTCTTCTTACCTTATACCTCCTAGCCAAGTTACAACTTATACAAAGTCCTCGAAGATTTAAAGTATTCATTGCTTGTTCATTCACTCACTAAAGAATTCACCTTATCAATTGCATGTGTGATTTTAACATTGAGTATTCTTTTATGAAGTTTTGTCAAGTTGTTTCCCACAATATACATTCACGTCATTTCTTTATAGTTGTCTCTTTTGATATAATTTACATGCATTCTCTTACACAGACAACCAGTGTAAGATACCTGAATTCTTTCTTTCTGAGAGAATATCCAGTGAGGTTGAATCAAAACTTAAAAGATGACACTGTATTTTTATGTTGTAATAGTTTCCTTATTATGTAATAACCACACACACACAAAGCCTTTCATATGTTGTTCTAAGCCATTATCTTGTTTATGTATTAAAAAAAAGGATAGATAGAATATGCTTGTTTTTTATATATGTCATACTTTGTCCCTATTAGCCACACTTGCAAGTCACATTTTGATGTTTGTGGGTATCATCACTAGAAACCCTCACGAAACTATACTCGTCCACTAGGGGTAATCTAGGGGTTTAAAGGTTTAGTGCATATACTAAATGCACTCGTGATTCCTATGAAAGTAGAGCATATATTTTTATCTTTTTAAATGTATTTATTGTTTTGCTATGGACTAGCAAAAGCTTAGCTGCGAGGTGTGATTGTACTCTAAAAAGTAATAATCCCTAATTATAAGCAATTGTTAATAATTATTTATATATTAGTATCATTTTAATAAACTATTCGTTTTCTTTTATGTTTTTGTATCTTGTGCAGATTTAAAACTAAAATCGAGCAAAATAAAGCCAACGGAGACACAAATAATTTTTTTCATGTGTTAAGTGAATATATTATGTTTGTATATATTTATTTGTGTGTGTATGTACGGGTGTATATTAACTTATGTATGTATATCTATGTGGGAGTATGTATAGTTTATATATCTATTTGTGTACAGGTGAATGAATTATGATAGGCAAAAGAATGCAATGATGAAAAGCAAAGGAAAGTATGGTGAAATGGTCGGCAATTGCATATGGTGTATGGATAATGTGTATATGGATAATATATCTATATATATAAATAATTTGAGCATTATGTAGTTGGATGAATTTTTTAAGGCAAAAGTCATTTCTTCATGCCTATAAATAGAACCATTTGGAGCAATCTGAAGAGGGGGAAGCAAGGGAGGACGTACAAGTCCGAGAGTTCTTTCTTGTTGTCCATCATTTAGTTAGTTTAAGTGTTAGCTACTTTGTAGTTTTGTGTCATTTATTTTAGTATTTTTTTTACTGTTACTCTTTTGTAATTTTGTTTACCATTACTCTTTTGTAATAAACCTTTTTTAGTTATGAAGTTATTTTTCTTCATGCCAAGTTTTTTCTATACCATGAGTAACTAGTTCTATTCTTAGAGCCAATTGTTAATATCATCTAAGAATCTTGGAATATTATCGGAGATAATTGGGTTTTTCTTATTTTATCTTTAAAATTAAATTTTAGATATTTAAGAAACTTAGATTCTTGACTAAGTTTGGTAATTTCTATGCACAAATCTTAATTTGGTATAGTTATTGCATGAATCAATGGTATGAATTTATGGCATTAATTTTATTATTCCTAATTTAACTATTAATGAATTTTTGTTTTAATCAGTAAATCTTCCAAATCAAAGGCTTAACTTGAAGCCAATGATATGAGTTACAAAACCTTCATTGATATTTTGGGCAAATCGGGTGATCGGATCAACTAGATTCAAGGCCGTTTTATTTAATGTTAAATTTAATTCTATAGCCATTAACTCTCTCAAACACAAACTGTTTTGCTTTGGTTATCGTTTTATGCAATAATTGTCCAATTCTTGTTGGTACTTTTCAAGGTGAAATTCTGATCGGTGGGCTTAAGTTCCAATTGAAGGCATTGTAACACTTCTACGATGTAGCATAATTTAGTAGGTATCTAATTTTTTACCGTGGATGAATTTGAGCACCTAATTTGGCATGCTTTGATTTCCGTTCCCTATGGTTCGACTTCGAACTCACATAATTTTATTTACTGCTTCGTCATTCTGCTCTTGGAATTATCTTTGGTTACGTCTGAGGACACCGTTTCATGCAAGTCACTGGGTCACGGGTCACTGGTTCAACCGTTAGGTCAATCGTTATTGGCCCATGATGTCATAATTATGTCATTAATTTATTTTTTAACAGTAATAAATGGTGTCTTATTTTTTACATTAGTTTTGATACTTAAAACTTAAAATTTTAAAATTAAAACATAAAATTTGCCTTAAAAGATTAAACCGGACAGTTCAATACTAGTTTAATTGACTGGGTCACGATTTAACCATAATTCTGACTGGATTTGACCGAATTTTAATCAAAATAAATTTAAATGACTAACCGGACTATTTCTTTAACCGATCGACGGTTCAAAATATTGAATGGCCGGTCTGGTCCGATTCAATTTTTTAATCAATTGAGTTTCCCTGTCACCAGATCTTGAAAAGTTTGGGGCTATGTTGAGCTGGAACCCTCAAAAGGGTTGTAACTTTCTTTACTTCCAGATGATCATTGGCGAGCGGAGGGGGCGGGCCCCCAAAGTCCTGAAAAATTTTACTATATCCCCTAGAAATTTTGTTATTTAGAATACAATATCACGTATTAGCCCCTCACAAAGTTTCTAAAAATTTTCTTAACCCTTCTAAATTTTTGGATATCTAAGATACTATATATTGTATTGAATCCTCAAAAATAAATTTCTTTTTAATCCTTCTTTTATCTAAAAAAAAATATATATTAACCCCTCTCAATCAAAACCCTAAGTCTGCCGCTGCATATCATCATGTACAACTTATGATTCCTCGTCAACCATAAGAAATAAAATATAATAGATTTGTGAACAATATCTAATTTCGATCTTCTAGAAATAAACACACATATATTGCGAGTAATATATCAGTCGATAAAATTTAATGATGTATCACGTACTTTTTAAAAAATAATACGTTTGTGTGCCCATAACTTTACATTATTATATCTAATAATAATTATTAAAGCATAAACTCTAGAATGATATGGGAAGGGTAGTTTTCACAAGTCAATTCAATTCATAGGGCCATGAATGCTTGGCATCGAGTCAATTTGCCACGTGTAGGTTACACATATGTTACTGCTTAGTCAAATTGTTTTGATCAATCCTCTTCTTCCACAAACTTATTAATTAATTAGCCTCGTTAATTTGTATCTGTTCTTTTCTGAAAAGTGGCTTGTAATCCAATTTCAGTAATCCAGTTTGGCAACTAGAATATTGGAATCTAAAAATTGGTTTGTAATCTAAGTTCTATAGATAGTCAATACTGTGGGTTTAAATCAATGGGTAACCTATCTTTTGATGGTTTATCAACCCTAAATACAAGAACCCAATCTAATTGCTCAGATTTTCTATTAAATGAACTGTTAACTACTTTTTCAGCAAAGCTTTACAACAGTTGTGATCCATATGATCATATATTGTCATCTTTATTTAAGCCATACAATCTAACATTTCATGAAATTACAAATTTACTATTTATTTAGTGTCAGTGTAAATATCATAGATACAAAAAGAAGCGACATGAGAAATGATCAGGAAGAGTCTTTGGTCGTGATGGAGAACCAAGTTAGGCAAGCCTTGATTACGGATATGGTTGGCGTATCTTTAAAAGATCTGTAATTTTTCTATTTGTTTTGCTTTACTTCCGTCATAACAAAGAAAAAAATACAAAAAGAAATAAATATCATTTCGCAATATTAGCCATTTGATTTTGTTAAATATTAATATATATATATATATATATATATATATTTGCCGGTTGAAATACATTAAAAAAATGTTATAAGTTTGTTCGAGATCAAATGGTTAAAATTCTTTAGATCAAATCGAATATTTTAAAAATAATGCATTTGAGAAAATTCTATAAAATGGTAAGTCCCAATCTTTAAATATAAAGTAAAAAATAACATAAAAATAGAGTGACAACACATGACTGCACACTTCTTGATAGCAGCAAAACTCAACCCCTCCTCAAAAAAAGTAAATGTGAGTTGGGCCTCATCCCAATTCTCGTCTCGTCCACTCAGAAGGAAGTAAAGTAAGTCAAGCAGGGGATCTTATATTTGGAAAGGGAACTAATAGGAAATTTTCATGTTCGCATTTGACTGTTGTTTCCTTTAAATAGAGACAGTAGACCAAATCAGTTGTGCATTTGTTAATCACTTCCTAAATCTACGCTTTGCTTCTAATTTAGCAATACTGTTTTTTTAATTACATGGGTGTGAAGAAAGGACAGAAGATACGAGAAAGATTTGCTCTTTCCTAATTTTAGGATCCGACGGTTTGTACATACACGCATGATCATAGATTGTTTTGAGATTTGGTGTGGTTAAGTAGGGACTCTATATATAGGGAGAGAATATCAACTGCAACGAAAATACTGTGTCATTTTAATGATATGGTATCATTAAGATTTTAATATGTTCATTTGGTACAATCTCATTATCTTGTGATACTACATTAGCAAAAGAATGTAGGATCCGGATCCTATCTATTGGACATGCATTCCCTTTTCCTCTCTTTATTTAGGTTTTCTTTGTAAAACCTTTACTAGTATTGTTTCTATAGGTTTTTTGTATGGAAAATATTATTTTTCTAAAAAATTTATACTGAAAATCAGACCAAAATGATGTGATAGTGTCATTATTGTAATTAAAAGTCATCCTAATTATTCATTTTAAAGTAAATAATTTTTATATGATCATATTATTCTGGTGATAAATTCAATTTAAATTTTTTATTGGAAAAGCATTACCCTGTAGTGTCAGGATGGGCCACTAGGCTTTGTTTGTCTGGGAATAAATCAAGGCTCCTCTCCATTTGGGAATAAGGGAATGCCCGTCCTCAAATTGTATCTAGATAGCCCCAGTTGCTCTTGTGCTTGCGATAGATACATGCAAAAACATAGTTATTTTGTAGATATCATTTTTGTACTCTTGTTCACAATAGTATTAGTTAGCATCTCCAACAAATGGATCTCAAATAAAGAGAGAAATCAAATTCATGGACTATGCGGTCTAGCGTTTAGGATGAAGACAGGTTCCAATATTGAAAGGAACATATCTATTGGCTCATGTCTTGGTCTTAGACTATGTCATCAGGTCGACGACCGGTTAATGCAACAACTATAAATGAAAAATTACACTTTATTCTTTTGTAGTTTGAGTCAAAATGAATTTATTTACAAAATACATGAATACCATTAGATTTAACGAAAATTATGTTGTAGGAATATTTTTGTTATTTTATATCTTCAAATTAGAACATTAAATAGACGATTTCGTGAAATAACAAAAAAAAAACTCCTCTAAAAAAAACTCTTTATTTTGAAATTTTATATAATGATAGATACTGAATTTTTTTAATGAAAAATGCTACAGTCACCAGTTTTATTTACCAACTTATCATTACAAATAGACGCTAGTAAGTGAATCCCATTGGATTATCATTATCATGCAGGTCAGCTCCTGAATCCATGGACCATTTTTGCTTGGATGTCATTTCTCTTGGAAGGTTTCGGCAGCTATTTTGAAGTGGTGGGGGCTGTTATGGATTTGTCCAGAAAAGTTATTGTACCATGTGGGGTGGTGGTTTGATATCAGCGGAATTGTGATGAAGTGGTGCAGAACATCAAGGTTTCACGGCAATATGGATTAATGCATAATGAACAAGGAGCTCTCAGTCCATTCATTGCAGCTCACATGGAAAGTTTGGTCTGGAATTCTGATATGGTGGGATCTCTCATGTATTGCTGCAAAATGTGGAAAGCATTAAGGGGCTCATTGCCTCTTGGGTTATAGAAGAGGAAATGAATGTGATTTTCTCTATAGTTCCCAAGGAGTTTGTGAGTTGATTCTCTAATCAACTTGATCCTCTTTTATAGTTTTTGGTTTGTTGACATCCTGTCCTGATGTTCTTTATTTTTTTTTTCTTTCTGCGTTTTGGCTGATAGCCTCCTTTTCTGTCAAGCTGACTGCTTGCTCAGTATTGAGGCCTTCCCAAAATTCTGTATCTCCCATTCATCATGAATGTATTTCTCCTCTTTTTGCTGTTAAAAAAAAAAAGTAAATTTTACATGTATTGAATAATGTGAACCCCACCACCTTGTGTCTATCCGCAATGATAATCCAGTGAAAAAAACTAATTGTTCTAGAATTACTCTTTTGTAATACAATAAAAGAGGCCTAAACTACAATGACAGTACAGGACCTCACAATTGGCAAAACCAAACTAAAAAAATATAATAGGTATGTGAACAATATATTTTGATCTTCTAGAGATTAACACAATATCTTGTGAACAACATCCCAATTGATAAAATTCAATGGAGTTGGGTTAGTCCCACCCCATGTGACACTGGTTGAAAGAAGACCTAAGAAAGTTGTCTGATTCAAACCACACTGCAGGGTGTGATTAGCTGTGTGTCGCCAATGCGTGTTATGACTTCTGAGGTAGCCGAAAATTTTGAAAGAGAGAAAGAGAGAGCATTTCAATTGTGAATGGTAAGAACCTTCACGAGAAATTATCCAACCTTTTGAAAGGCCACATCACTACTTCTCTCCTGTCTTAATGAGGTGTGTCATTCACCTGCTAGGTGAGACAGGAGAGAAGTGACGTGGCTCTTGGAGGGCTCAGAAAATTTTCCCATTTCATTGTGTTTTTTAATAACCTACTCAATTCTGTCATGAAATTCTAATCGTGAAGGAAGACTTAAGAAGTCATAGTTAAAGCCCCACTTTAACGGGTTAGTTATGCGTGTCACAGTTACATGTGACTTTTGAGGCAGCTGACATATTTTTTGGTACGATGAAATGGATAGGTAGCCGACATATTTGAAAAGAGAAAGAAAAAGCATTTCAATTATCGAAAAAATATTTGGTGCTCTTGGAGTGAGGTTATATGATTCTCCTCTCCTCTCATAAACACTAATGAGCCTTACCTACTGTCTCTCTTTGAAGAGGAGAAGCACATGACCCTCTTTCGAGGTGACCGAATAATTTCTCACTCCACCGTATTTTTAATAGCTTATCTGATTCCATTATAAAATTTTAATTTCCTAAGAAGACTTGAGTATCTTTTAATTCGGTGAGAATTTAAATTTTGACTTTGTTATTGTTGTTGGATCGAATACAAGGAATCACTCCAACAAATCATTCCAAACCCTGAAAACTGTTATAATTTTTTTTTTTTACAACCACCACAAGAAATAAAATAGTTTTGTGAACAACATCGTTTGATCTTCTAGAAATTACCACACAAATTCTCTTGCGAACAATATCTCAGTTGATAAAATTTATTGATGTTGGGTTGGGTGCACCCAGCACCATTAAATTTGTGTATATATTGTGTACAATATTTTATGCATATCATAGAACAAAATTAGTTAAAAACTTTCTTTTAATGACTATATATTGAACAATTTGAACTTCACGAATCCTATGCATCGCACAGATAACTGCTAGTCAAATATAAATTAAAAAAAGAATTTAATGAGAAAAAAATATTCCTACAAAGGTCTGACCAACTCAAATGAGTAAAGAATTTCTGGGATTATGTAAACATGAAATCCAGTCATTATTCCTACATAGGTTGCATGGATCACTCCTAGTTAAATATAAATTAAAAAAGGATTTAATGAGAAAAAAATATTCCTACAAAGGTCTGACCAACTCAAATGAGTAAAGAATTTTTGGAATTATGCAAACATGAAATCATACAGAGGTCTGACCAACTCAAAGGGTTACATAATTTCTAGGATTATGTAACCACCTTATTATCTCACTTACATGAGACTATTTATTTTTTTACCAAAGTGGATCTTAAGTCAGTCTACTGGCAAATTAAAGTCGTGGAGCATGATGGGTATAAAATTACTTTTACTTTGCGTTTTGGACACTCTAAATGGAATGTACTACCATTTGAGCATAAAGATGAACCATTTGAATTCTAGAATTTTATGAATGACATTTTTACTCTTTATATCATTGTATTTTCTATTGTGTATATTGATTATATTCTCATTTTTTTCTAAATCTAAAGATCAACATTATAGACACCTTAATACATTTATCCAGGTGATCATCAAAAGAAATGGATTAGTTGTCTCAGCAAATAAAATGAAGTTACTACAAACTAAAGTTAGATTTTTGAGACAAAATGTTCATAGGGAAAAATAGTTCCTATTAACACAAGTATTGAATTTACATCTACATTTCCACATGAGATACATATCTGATTTATCTATTCTATATATACAAGGGGCTAAGAAAAATCCTCAAACTTAGTCACTGGAACACACAAATCCTGCAACTTGGTCACAGTAATTCTTTGCTTATCTACAGTATCACACTCAATTAAAGGGTAATGATAATATTAAATGGCAATCTATCTTACTGTATATAGCTCAAGATAGCATCTGTGGATCTGGGTATGGTCCTTTAATTGTGATTTTGATGATCTACAAATTCCTTCTCTAATTAGACAATTCTATTGTAAATGGTGGCCTTATTGCAACTCTGATGAGAAGGCCAAAGAAATTGAAGCTGTCACTTCAAGCTATGAAACAACTTTAAGGATGTTTGGACACTTAGATTATAAATCATAAGTTATAGATTATAAGTTACTTTTAAAAAGTTATATTTAAAAATAATTTTTTTTAAAAAACGTAATTAAATATAATTTATTTTTTAAGTTACTCACTCAAACATATTTTAAAAAAATTATAAACATAAATTATAAATTATTAAATAAATTACGTCCAAATACCCCTTAATAAGACAATAAAAGTATCCTTCAAGTTCCTTACAGTTAACCAATAAAAATCCAGTTGATTTGTCTGATTTTTCGAAAGAAGAATATAGTGATGATATTTATATTGAGACTCTATTCATAGGTCTCAAATTCTCAATCTCAAGAGCCCCAAGACTCTTTAATGATATTAAAGAATCCAATGAAGACATGAAGACTCGTACAACTGTACCTACACAAATGGATAAGAAAATTGTTGGTGATTGTAGAATTTTTCAAGATCTAATTATAGTATATATGCATAATATTAAAAATTTTGATCTGGTTAGTATAGTTTAATCTACGTAATTAATATCATACCTTCTAGATTTTTCTAGTTTGATCTCAAATAACAAGTAATAGCAATAAGCATAAATCAACTGTTCGAACTCTATCTTTGAATTTTTGTTGTATCCGACGTATACGTCTTACTCTAGAGATAGTAGGCTTACTTATTAGAGTTTCTCTTTCTCCCAAAAACTCGTATCTCTCAATTATGAACAAATCTAACCCTAACTGCTCTTATAGTGCGTATATGTAGATGTTATCGCAGGGACCATAAGATTAGTATAATTAGGACTTCCTACGCAAATAAAGATTTCTAATTCGACCAGAATTAATTCTTATTTACATAAATTATAATTTATACCACAAATGAATTATAATTGCACTCTCTGTCATATTAGGAATTATATTTCAAACTTTATATTATTAAATACTTATTTATCTCCTCATATTAAATTATAGATACTCGTCTATTAAATTAAATTACTGACAATTAAATTTAATAAATTGATTTAATTTATCGAGACCTTCTACTTAATTTATTTGATATATCGGATTTATAATTTACTTGTAAGATTTGACGTAACCAAAACTTATAAGTTTTCTCAAGAGGATATCATCAATCCCTATATCGGAACATGATTTTCATTAACAATTAATATTCACCATATACGTAATGTTATTATCCAACTCACTGAGTTTATTGACCCAAAGAATCTCACTCTTCTGTGAATCAAAACAATAAATACTACATGCATATGTCTATTTATTATATTAGAATTAAGAGTATAAGCACTTATAATAATCATAAGGTATTAATTGTTTTATATAGTCAGTATAAAAATAATTACCTCAATACGGTCTTGTTCAACACACACAAAGTGTACTAGTGTAAAGAGTTGGAACTATCTCATTTTTCATAGTCAAAATAAATCTATTAAAATCGTGTGTTACGCTCCTACTAATGGTGTGTCCAGTTCCATTTAAGACTGTGAACAATAAGCTTATATTCTATAAGAACCGATAATCTGGCCTTTCATGTGCAAGCCATATTCTACACACCAAATCATCTATTATATAGAATAAGATACACACATTTATAATAATTAAATAAATAACGTAATGCAAATATTACCTATATAAATTCTCATTAAAATGTAATAACTAATTTATTGATGAAAACTAAAGTCAATGTACAATACATATTTTTAGTATAAATCCTTAACTTATATCTAGATAGCCCCAGTTGCTCTTGTGCTTGCGATATATACATGGACAAACATAATTATTTTGTAGATTTTATTTTTTTACTCTTGTTCATAATAGTGTTAGTTAGCATCTCCAACAAATGGATCTCAAATAAAGAGAGAAAATCAAATTCGTGGACTTTGCGGTCTAGTGTTTAGGATGAAGACACGTTCCAATATGGAAAGGAACGTATCTATTGGCTCATGTCTTGATCTTAGACTATGTCATCAGGTCGACGACCGGTTAATGCAAGAATTATAAATGAAAAATTACACTTTTATCTTTTTGTAATTTGAGTTAAAATTAAATTATCTCTTTGTAGTTTGAATTTATTTATAAAATACATAAATACTGTTAGATTTAACGAAAATTCGTTGTAGGAATATATTTTTGTTATTTTATATCTTTAAATTAAAAAATCAAATGGACTATTTGGTAAAATAACAAATAAAAAAAACTCCTCTAAAGAAAACTCTTTATTTTGAATAAAATAGTTAAATTATTTTTTTGATGTTCTAATTTGGAGGAATAAAATAACAAAAATATCCGCATGACAGAATTTTCGTTAAATTTAACGGTTTTCATGTATTTTGTAAATAAGTCCAAACCATAAGTAGGTCATGTGTTCATTTTTAAATTATATGGGGGTCATATAATTTTGATTCAAATCTTAAATGAGTAAAGTATAATTACCTCAACTATAAATAAATAACCAAAATCTCCCAAAAGGACAGATCCAAAACTGAAGGCGGTCTGGCCTTAATTTAATTACATGACCTTTTAGAAAACATGTATAGATCAAAAGTGAAGAAGGTCCAATGCAAATTAACGAGTTTGAGAGGGTTTCCCGAATGTCGCCACAAGGGTGTAATAAGGGACGAGTGATGCAGCTCCCCCAACTAAACTCGACAATTTTTAAATTTACTTATTTGTATTTATTTGACACTAAGTTGTAAATGTAATGTATCATCTCTATTGAATTTGTTAATATCTAAATTTATCTTGACTGAATTTCAGTAATCCCTCGTTTGGCCAAAATATCAACTAATGTAAGTTGAAGATGGAGCAGTTGGTAACATGGGGGCTTGGCTATCAATAAATGTAGTGCTCACCATCTGCGCCTCTCTTTAACTTCACTATCTACCTGATAGTTATAAGAAAAATGCCAAGTTTACAATTAAGTTTATACATATAATTCATATAGCTAGAATCTAGCATTTTTGCAGGTAGGAATCACAAAAATGGGCCTTCTATTTTTAATGAACGTGGATATATAAGCTACCGTCGGAAGCATCACACGGGCAGCCTGTTTTGGCCCTGTGCATAGCCCACGGGCGGCCTGTTTTGGCTTTGTACATAGCCCACATCTCTACCTAAATTTTTGAGTACTCAAAAAAAAAATTAAGATTTATTAAAGGCAAAGAAAAGAAAAAGAAAAATATAAGGAAAAAGAAAACAAAAATAAGATATTCCAAATCCTTTTTTTTTATGTTCGTTTACCCTTTATTCTCTAACAACTAAACATACGATGTAATTTTATATACTATTTTTTTTTATTTTCTCTCATCAAATACTTGATCCAAACACAGTGTAAGTTTCACAAGATCTTGAAAATCTAGAGGTTGGAGAGGGCTAGACTAGAGTAGAGTCACCGATAAGCCAAGCAGTTAAACCATTTTAAGGTGAATCACTAAAACAACCATTTCAATCCTCAAGTTGTTACAATTTTCTTCCCTTCATTTTTTTTTTTTTTTTCCCTCTTATGAGTACAAATGAGGCCAACAGATCGACATCCATATCAGGGTCGGCTTAACTATGCAAACAAAGCCTTTTCCTTAGGCTTCCATTTTTTTAAGGGCACAAAATTTAAAACCTTACTTGCTATAATAAAGTTTTTATATATTTTCTACATCTCTTTTGAAAAAAAGGCTCCAATGAGAAGAAAAATGTATGTTAAAACAGAAAACTCAAAATCAACTACACTAAACTTTATGAAAGAAAAAAAAAAAAGAGTTTATCAAAAACAAAAAAATTGTACCAAATTTTTTTTTTTTTAATGCATCAATTCTTTTAAAACCTCATATGCTATAGTTAAGGCCATTTATAGTTTCTTCCATCTTTTTGTAGAAAGGCTCTAGTCCAAGTGATTTTAAATATAAAAAAATTAGAACAATAATAAAAAATTAAAAAAAAAACCTCATTTAAAATTATCACTTTAGCCCTCAAATTACCTTCCTTTAGAATATGAGCAATAATTCAGTGCTCTTGGGCACCATGTCATCCACCAACCACGTGGTGCTGCATACCAATTAAGACTCGCCATGCAGCAAACTGGCTGTCAAGCTAATAATCAGCAGCGATTTTTTTGAGCCAACTGGGCAAGACTCCATGACTCTGTAGGAACAATACGGTCATGCGGCCAAGCTACTTTGGTAAAGCAGCAATCCCATTTAAATTACAAAGGCAAAATAGTTGCATCACTTCAAAAGATGAATTATACATCACATAAGAGGAGAACCAAACCCACAAAAAGTATTCACATAAATATTAAAATTGCTGCTGCAGAATTAGTTTCTTCTCTGCTTTCGCTTCCCCCTTCCAAAGGTATCAGCAAACCATGCATGATACTTTGTGGTCATAGTGTGACCAATAACCAACCCAACTATTAGGCCACCTCCAATTCCCATGAATATGACAATCCAATCGACTCCGCTTGGGAAATCTGAATCATTGTCGTGTTCAATGCTTGAAGGTGGTGGTGGTGATGGTGATGCCCCAGGTTTTCCACACAACTTCGACAAAGGGTCACCGCACAGTCCGGAGTTCCCATCATATGAGCTGTTTTCAAATGTATCAAATTGATTACCTCGAGGTATACGGCCTGCAAGGTGATTATGAGAAACGTTCAAGAATGCGAGGAATGTGAGTTGGGTTAGTTGCTGAGAAATCTCTCCTGAGAGGATGTTTTGAGAAAGGTCCAACGATTCCAGCTCTGTCATATTTGCCAAGGATGATGGGATCACGCCAGTGAGATTGTTGTTGGAAAGGTCTAGCAACTGAAGCCCCTTGAGACATCCAATAGATTCTGGAATTTCCCCGCTGAATTTGTTGTTTGACAGATCAACAGCTACAAATGCAGTTTGGATCTTCTCGTACAACCTTTGTGTGCCTTTGTTGTGCATTACTATTGAATAACTATAATTCTCGTACAAATTCCACAGTGTTATCATGTGAGAACTTGGACGTTCAGCTATCAGCACTTGAATTGTTGAAAGTGCCTGCATATATGTCAACTTCTGTACATTGACCATTTTCATTGCATTCCAGTTTTGGAAGTATTTTGATGGCAAGTTACCCGAGAAACCATTGTGAGAGAGATCAATTATACGCAGCTTTGGAAACTCTGAATTGGTTTTCGGATTATCAATGGTGCCATGGAATTTGTTAGATCGCAAAACAAGAACCTGTAAGTTGGGAAGAGATCCCAACCAAGAGGGGAAAGTATCATCGAACCAATTATTTTCAAGAACCAGCATCTCAAGCATACTACAATTTGCCAACGATCTTGGTACCTGCCCCTGTAGTTGATTTTGACTTAAATCAATCATCATCAATTTGCTATCCATTGTGAATGCCGGAGGAATAGTGCCATGAAGGCTGTTGTGACTTAGATTCAGCACCAATAGAGAATCGGCCAAACATTGAGGGATTGTGCCACTTAAGTTGTTACTGGACAAATCAAGTGTGTGAAGAGAGCTCACGTGGCATATTGATGGTGGAATTTCTCCTGTCACTAAATTATGCCTGACTTTATAGGCTATGGTGGATGGCGGTGGAATTGGGAGTGATCCTCGCAGCCTGTTAAAACTGAGGTCCAAAACTTTTAAAGAGCGCCATGGGATGACAGGTTGATGCTGTTCAAAACCCATCAGAAAGTTGTGACTAAGGTCGACAATTTCAAGAGTTTCTCTACTTGAGTTCCACACCCATGTTGGTATTTGGCCATGAATATTGTTATCGTTCAACAAGAGAACCTCCAGTTCATATTGGAATCGCAGAAAGTCAGGGAACTCCCTTAAGTTGCATGATTCCAATCCTAGAACATAAAACTTTGGAAGAGTAGCATTAGTGCTGTCTTTTGTTAGCACTGTTAATTTGTTTTGCGATAACTTCAACCAAACAAGGTTTCGGAGCTGGAGAAAAATGTCTAGATCCACTGTGCCACTCAAGCCATTTCCAGCGAGAGAAAGAAGTTCAAGGTGCTTGAGTTGAGAGATTGAGCTTGGAATCGTGCCGTGAACTTGATTGTTGGGAAGCTTTAAAGTAATTAATTGGATGAGGTTCATAAGCCAAGATGGGATTTGACCAACTATTTGGTTATGGGAGAGGTCTAAATATGAAAGCTGGGTCAAGTTTGAGAGTGACATTGGGATCTCACCTCGAATATTCATATTAGGCAAACACAATTCCGTGAGTTTCAGTAGCTTCCCAAGTGGCAAAGACAATGCTCCTGCATCGAAATTGTTATCACCAAGTGATAAAGAGTTTAGTTGTGATAGGTTTGCCAATGACGAAGGAATCTGGCCTCTGAAGTTGTTAAGACTGAGGTCCAGAAAGGTGAGCTGGGTCAGATTACCAACTGAAGCTGGAAGCGTTCCTGAGAAACTGCTACTACCCAAATGCAAATAATTCAAGGATTCAAGGTTACCAATTGAATCTGGTAGTTTACCGGAGAAATTTGTTCCACCCAGTGCCAAATACTTAAGGGGACTACTACTGTGAAATTCTGGCAAATGACCGGTGAGATTTACATTGTTTATCACATTCAGAATCTCTAGCTTTGGCAGCAGGAAAATGCCTCTTGGGAATTCACCATACAACCCACAATCTTCAAGAGCAAGGCTTGTCAGTGAAGAAAGATTTGCCAAGATATCGGGTAGTGAAGAATATATGTTCACGCTAGTGAGATAAAGCTCTTTCAGGTTGGTTAAGTTTTGAACAAGGCTTTTCAAACTTGGATTTTCAAGTTTCAATGAACCGGTGTAGAATTGGCCCAAATTGTGAGACAGGTCAAGGGATGCTAGGTTGGACAGTTTCGAGATTTCTGATGGAATTTGACCAAAAAATACAGAATAAGATAGGTTGAGACTAGTTAGTCTCGAAAGATGTCGAACTCCAAATGGAATTTCAGAGTAATTGAAGTGATTGTCTGCAAGGCTGAGTTTTTGTAGGTGAACAAGTCTGAAGAGGCTGCTGCTGGAGTTGATAGCACCATAGAGAAAGCTGCTACTGAGGTCGAGCCCAATCACATGGCCAGTGATCTCATCACACTCGACTCCATGCCACGAGCAGCAATCACTATATTCACCTTTGAGCTTCCACGATTCCACTTTGGGATAAGCAAAAGGGTCACCAGAAGCAATCTTGTCAATGACAAAGCTATCCTTGAACTGCAGCAAGGCTGAGCTCTCATCTCCATGGCACTGTGGCTGCATAGAAGAAGAAGAATTAGTCCTCACAATAATGACATAAAAATATGACAAGAAGAGCAAACACTTGAACATGAAAAGATACAACGTTGATCCCATAATGTCTCTAATCTATTTCTTTTGGCACTTTTGGATGAGCAAGCCAGCATGGGAATGATGTGCTTTTATAGTTAGAATTCGACTCTCAGACACAGACAACGAAGGCTGTGTCCTTATGCAGAAAAATGCTTACACCAGCTTGAAATAGTAGACACCTTGGGCCCGGGCCGGCGAACCACCCTCCCTTGAATCTTCGAGTCAAGTCACCGTTGTTGCGCTTGCGCAATGTGACGATCTGTTGTGTTACGTCATTTCTTAACCAGTTAGATGTGCACATTGCTGTGTATATACATATGTATGTATTTTAAAATACAAATTTTAAATATTTTTAGTGTTCAACATAAAATTAAAAAATTAAAATTTTTATTAATAGAGATTTATGAACAGTATAGTTGGACATATCGTTGCCATAGCCTGTTTCATCATTGCTTCTTTTTTTTTAATAAAAAATATTTGTTATATGATCATTTCTTGTAATAGTAAAGGTATTTGAACGGTCGTTGCCCTTCATTCATCGTAAAGATTCAATTGAATGGGAGTTTTGTGGTTAATGAATATAGAGATATTGATGCAGAGTAAAACCACAAGCATCAATCTATCGAAATCGCATAAAACTTGGTGGTCTAGTTAGAAATGTGCTGGAGAACAAGATCAATAATAAAATATGGATCATTTCAAATTTTACTTGAATTATCATTTAGGGCTACAATTTTGCATTTTTGTTATTTTAGAAAACTTCTACTTTGGTTATAATTTTGTCTAAAAAATTCTAACTTTGTCTACGTTTGTTTTAGAATAATTTTTACCTTTCTAGTTTTCAAATTTGGGCTTAACTCGAATTTTTTTTTAATTTTTGTTAAGTTTCTATATTTTTAAAATTTTAGCCTTAATTAAAGTTAATTAGGGTTTGGAATATTTTTCTATATATTCAGTTCTAACAGGTTTGCCGTAGTTTTTTTAATCCCAATCATTTGCTTATACAATATATATAAATCTGAGGAGTTCATATTTAAATGAACTCAATCATGTATATACGTTACAAGATAATTGGAGACTAGAAGAGTAAAAAAATAAAGTTTTACTAAATATATGTGAAAGGCTTGAGCACTTCTGAGATATGTTTTTAGAATTACTTAATACTACGGAAAGTGATATGGGTTTTTGGGTTATCATAGTTATAATTATTAGTTGATATTAGAATTTGAGTCTCAATTGTTTAAAAATGAACAGTCTTTGTATTTTATGTTATAAGATCTACCAAATTAGTTTAATAGATGATGAGTTTTCACCTTTATTTATAAATAAGGAATAATTACACTTTATTTTTTTATGATTAGGGCGAAAATCAAATGATTTGTAGTTTAAAAGTGACACATAACCTTCTTTTGGGTTATCATAGTTCTTCTGATCAAATTGAATTTTTCAAAACTAATACATTAATGAAATTCTATATAATGATAAATACTGAATTTTTTTAATAAAATAAAAAAAGGCCTAAAAAACAATGACGACTGAACAACTGGCAAAACCAAACTGAAGAAATATACTTAGGTTTGTGAACAATATATTTCGATCTTCTAGAAATTAACTCAATAAATATCTTGCGAACGACGTCCCAGTTCGTAAAATTCAATGGAGTTGGGTTAGTCCCCTGCCCTATGTGACACTGGTTGAAAGAAGACTTAAGAAAGTTGTCTTATATAAACCACACTGTAGGGTGTGTTATGACTTTTGAGGTAGCCGAAAAATCTGAAAGGGAGAAAGAGAGAGCATTTCAATTGTGAAGGGTAAGAGCCTTCGGGTGAAATTATCTCTGGCCACATCACTTTTTCTCTCTTGTCTTAATGAGGTGAGTCTTTCGCCTGTTAAGTGAAAGAGAAAAGGAGTGACATGACTCTTGAAGGGGTCAGAAATTTTTCCCATTTCATTGTGTTTTTTTATTGACTTACTCAATTCCGTCATCAAATTTTAATCGTGAAGGAAGACTTGAGAAGTCATAGTTAAGCCCTTTAGCGGGTTAGTCATGCGTGTCACAATTACATGTGACTTTTGAGGTAGCCGACATATTTTTTGGTACGACGAAATGGATTTTTTAGTACGATGAAATGGATATGCAGCTAGAGGTTGCCGACATATTTGAAAAAGAGAAAGAAAAAGCATTTCAATTACCGAAAAAATATTCAGTACTTTCGTGTGGGGTTATATGATTCTCCTCTCCTCTCATAAACACTAATGGGCCTTACCTACTCTCTTTCTTTGAAGAGACAGCATTTCGATTGTGAATGGTAACAGACGTCACGAGAAATTATCCGCCCACTTGAAAGGCCACATCACTTCTTCTCTTGTCTTAATAAGGTGAGTCTATCACCTGTTAGGTAGAAGGAGAAAGGAGTGACATAACTCTTGGAGGGCTTATAAACTTTTCCCATTTCATTGTGTTTTTTAGTAACTTACTCACCGTCATGAAATTTTAATTGTGAAAGGAAGACTTGAGAAGTCATAGTTAAGCCCCACTTTAGCGGTTAGTTGTGCGTGTCCCATTACGCGTGACTTTTGAGGTAGCCAACATATTTGAAAAAAAGAGGTAGCCCACATATTTGAAAAAGAGAGAGAAAAAACATTTCGACTATCAAACAAATATTCAGTGCGCTTGAAGGGGAGTGACATGATTCTCCTCTCGTCTCACAAACACTAAAGGGCCTTGCCTACCGTCCCTCTTTGAAGAGGATAACCACATGACCCTCTTTCAAGGTGACTGAATAAATTCTCACTCCACCATAGTTTTAATAGCTTATCCAATTTCAACATGAAATTTTAATCACATATTCCTAACATAGAACAAAATTATTCTTCTAAAATAATTTCTTAAGAAGACTTATGTATCTTTTTAATTCGGTAAGACTTTAAATTTTGACTTGTTATTGTTGTTGGATCGAATACAAGGAATCACTCAAATAAATCATTCCAAACCCTCAAAACTGTAATAATTTTCTTTACGTCCACATGCTAACTTATGATTGCTCAGCAAGACAACAACCACAAGAAATAAAATAGTTTTCTAGAAATTAACACACAAATTATCTTGCGAATAATATCTCAGTTGATAAAATTTATTGATGTTGGGTTGGGTCCGCCGAGCGCCAATAAATTTGTGTATATATTGTGTACAATATTTAATGCATATCATAGAACAAAATTAGTTAAAAATTTACTTTTAATGACTATCTATTGAACAATTTGAACTTCACAAATCCTATGCATCGGGTCACTGCTAGTTAAAATATTCCTACAAAGGTCTGACCAACACCAAACTTGGTCACAGTAATTCTTTGCTTATCTACAGTATCACCCTCAATTAAAGGATAATGATGATATTAAATGGCAATCTATCCTACTGTATATAGCTCAAGATAGCATCTGTGGATCAGGGTATGGTTTTTTAATTGTGATTTTGATGATCTACAAATTCCTTCTCTAATTAGACAATTCTATTATAAATGGTGGCCTTATGGCAACTCTGATGAGAAGGCCAAAGAAATTGAAACTGTCACTTCAAGCTATGGAACAACCTTAACAAGACTGCAGAAATATCCTTCTAGTTCTTTACAATCTACCAATAAAAATCCCGTTGATTTGTCTGACGTTTTCGAAACATAATCGACTCTTAAGGATATTAAAGAATCCAATGAAGACTCATATGGGTTTGTGGTAGGCACTCTAAGAGATTGACACAACTGCACCTAAACATAATCGACAACAAAAATTATAGAATTTTTATTCAAAAACACTCTACCAAAATGATGTGGCAGGGCTAATTAGGAGTTTTGATTTAAAATAAAATGAATACAAACAACCTTATTATTCTGTATAAAAAAAATTATAAAAATTTTGTTTATATGTCAGTATTCAAAGGAGAAAAGAAAAGGAATTAATACAAAAGTACTGAAAATTTCTCCAACGGCAAAATAAAAGGAAAAGGATAAAAGTGCCTTATGTGAGATCTTGAAGATTATTTAGTCCAAATATATCTATAACAGGGATGGCTTCACCCGTGTTGGGCATACTTAACATACTTCTGTATTGGAAAAGAATTACTCTCTTTTTGTAACTTTCATTGGAATCCTCCCGTATGTAGTTCTCCTTTGCTCTTAATAAAAGAAACTCATTATTTGTTCTTTCTTAAATTGTTGTAATTATTTTATATTTCTATATTCCTGGGTGAAAATTTGTATCAAATTAAAGCTAGCGCATGATTCACATTTTTGTGAGGTTTACTTACCGTCCCACATCAAAAAGGTGAAAGGCCGCAACAATGGTATTTGAACCCTGAAGGGCTTTTAGAGTTGGCCCGGAAATGGTGTTTTGTAGTTTTCTGTTTTGGTTTTCAAAATATTTAAAATAAAAAAAAAGAAAGGATTAGATCAAACATGTTTTGATAACTGTTTTTAGTTATTTTATTTTCAAAAATTTGAAAATATTTTTCAAAATTTTGAACCATAGTGAAACCAAAAAAAAAAAAAATTGTTTCACCTTTTGTGCTTGATTTTAACCAATCTCCCTTTTTTCTCCTCCCTCCCTCCCGCCACAACCACCATTGTCACCATTACCTTCACAGCCAATCACCACTATCGCTGTACCCACCACCATCACCCACAACTGACCGCTGTCGTCACCGCTACCTACACAACCCACTAATATTAAATGAATATTTTATTGTAAAGTCAATAAAAACATTAATAATTTTGAATTACCAAACACATTTTTTCTTTTTTTAACTAACAAAAATAATAAACAAAAACAAAAACTGAAACTGCAAGCGTTGGCAGGTTGGACCAAACTCATTTTTGGTACTTCATATGCTTTTTTTCATGGCAACCATTGTTATCGTTTGATCAACTTACCATTTTTGTATCGATACCTTATGTAATAGTACCAGTGCATTCCATTGTACAGTCTTGAATGTATATTATATTTTTTTGAAATAATATATTTACACATCAATACTATATATTATAGCAATTTATACTATATATTATAGCAATAGGTAAGAAAGTCTTTGAACTTCAAAGTCTTGATCCATTTTTTTTAATTTTTTGAATTTAACAAATATAAAAATACAAATGTCACAAAGTCATTAGTTATTTAATTAATATGGTAGTTTTTTTCTAATTGTCACCCGTTCAATATGGAACTTTAAAAGTCATTAAAGATAAAAATATATTAAAACTAAATATATCATTGATTATTTATAATCAATATGGTAACTAAATCTAACAATCTTTTTCAATTCCTATAAATAATACTCTTTTCAAAGCAATTTAACTTTTTAAAATTCTTATATATTTGAAAAAAAAATTTCTTTGGGTTTGATTTACTCAAACTTAATAAAGATGACATTAAAGAAAGTTAATAAATTTATATAATAATAATTAATGACTAAGATAAATAGCTTTTACTTTGTCCATTTTGACTTTTTCAGTGTATATCGCAATATACTTAAGATCATATATGTTGACATAAATACAATTCATTTTAATGAACTCATTACATATAGCTGTTTTAGATAACGAAAAGGACATAAGTATGAAAATAGGTTAATGATCTTTCATTACTAAGAACAAATATCAAATTACTAATTCTTTTCACATTGTACGAATCTATTCAGTTATATTAAATAATTATCCAAAGGAAGGAAAAAAAATAAACAATAACTACAAAATCTAACACATATAAAGTATGCTAACTTTTATTGAATAGTTTTACAGTTGAACATTATTCAAGTATGGAGTTAAAAGATTTACCTCTATTTATTTTAATTTACTTATAAAAATTCAATTAATTTTTTGTCACTATTAATTTATATTTTCTCAAAAAATCAAGTGTGATAATTTTTTTTGTTAGTTTCAATGACTATTTCTTGATAGATATTAGACATATATATAAGATCTCAAGTATAAAATCGATTGAATGAATAGATAATGGTATCCTAGATTTTAACTTTTTTTTGTAATTTATTTATTTCTTTTTAATTCTGCATATAACTCTTAATGTTGGTACTTACCTATTGTATTTACTTCCAATAAACAAAGATATAGTAAAGGTGTAATTAGTAGTTAGTACATAAATTATTTTTTCTATATTTTTTCTTTGTATGGCTATTATAATAGAGAAAGTATTGTTAACGTAGTTAATCATTTAATATTATATTTTAAATCATATAAAACTCTTTTTTGATAAAAACTTATTAGAAAAATTGACTTATGATTCTATATTTGTGGTCCGTGCATGGCATGAGTTTACAGCTAATAAGTTTTATGTACTTAAGATATGTATAACATTACCTCTAACAAGAATTGTTCACCATTCCTAAATCATTAAATATACATCAACAAGCTAATTTATCATCATAAAAAAATTAAAACTAATTACATAAATATGTTATCTAATAAATATTATCAAGAAGCATACAAGAAATAACGCTATAGTATACAACATGCTAAGATCTAAGTGCATGTTATCTAATAAATGTTCGTCATGAAACATATAGGAAATAACAATTGAAGTATATAGCATGCGAAGATCTAAGTGCTTTGAAAAGAATTAAAGAACACATCCATCATAATTTTTTGTTTAGCTATTCATTATGTCATACGATAGGGCTTCAAAATTTTATTTAATTACATTAAAATTGGCTTCCATTTTGGGTAAATAATTAGAGATCATATCCATCATAATTTTTTATATAATTATTTATTATGTGATATAATAGGGCTTCAAATTTTATTTACTTGCAATAAAATTGACTTCCATTTTGGGTACTGACAATTCGGCCATTATTGTCGGTATGAACCAAGGCAAACTGATAAGATCCGAAAAATTAGCCAGAACTATTTAACCTCAATTGTACAATTTTTCTAATGGTACAGTACAGTATTCTAACGATGATGGGAGGTTGCAAGTTGTGTTCCTAATATATTAAGTGACTACAAATTGTGTTTAATTATTGGGTTACTAGTTTGTTAAATTTTCTTTGTGTCAGATGTTTCATATTAGGGTCACAATTTTTTTTAACCATGAGGGCAGACCCTTTGGATCCACCCCTGCAAGGTAAACTTCCAAGTGTGGGCAAGCCCCTCTACCCTCCCACCATATAAACTCACAAAATTCGAACCCGCGCGAGCCATGCAGGCAGCAAACCCACTGACCAACACGGATGACCCGCAGCCCTGCATTAGGGTCACAATTTTATTGAATTGAACTTGAATTTAGGGTTTAAATTGTTAAAATTCTGGAATTTTATTAAAATTATAGTTTAATTTTTAATTTATTAAAAATTAGGGTTTAGTCATAATTTTATGATGATTATATTAAAAGTTAGGGTTTAGTCATAATTTTTAATTTTATGTATGATACCAATTCAATCTCATATGCACTGTTCATGGAGTATTAGACCTTTTTCACTAAAGAACTGGCTTCCAAAAGACAGATCAAAAGTGAAGGAGACCTGGCCATTAGCCTCAAATTTAGTTGTATGATGCTTAGAGAACAAGTGGAAATCAAAAGTAAAGGAGGCCTAGTGCATATGAGATTGAATTGGTATCCTTAATGCTGTGTTTGAAATCGAAATTTATACCACCTTGTGGTAAGTTCAGTGGTACAGTATCAAGTGGCCTTGAGGTACGTCTCAGTTTTGACTCTTCGTAGCTATACCGTGGAAGGCATCTCACGTGTGCCCTACCTTAGCCCTGTGTGTAGCTCACGCCTCTGTCTAAATTTTTTAGTACCCAAAAAATATAGATTTATCAAGGGAAAATAAAAAGAAAAGGAAAATGTGAGAAAAAAGAAAACAAAAATGAAAGTAACTTGACTTAATTGCCCTAACAAGTTTCTCTTTAACATGTTCGATGCTTTTTTTATTATCCTTACCTTCTTTAGCCTCTCAATCTTAGGAACTATTTGGTTACGTTGTTAGTTTTTATTTGTTATTAGCTATTTTTGTTGTTATAAAATATTTGGTAATTCCAAAATTGTTACTTATCTTTTATTTATATTAAAAATATTTATTTAATATTAATGGGCGGCGGTGGCCAATGATGGTGGCCGGCTGGCAACGATTGTGGTGCCTAGTGGTAGTGGGGAGGAGAAGGGAAACACTTGAAAAAAAAAACTAAAAAACAAACACGAAAAAAATACCTTTTTCCTATTTTCAAAGTTGTTCCAAATTTTTGTTTTTAAAAAATTTTTAAAATAAAAATTGAAAAAAAGTAATCAAATACTGTTTTATGTTTTATTTTCAGAAAAAAAAAATTGATAACAGAAAGTGTTACCAAGAGAAACTTAGTTACTGTCTTCTCACAAAGTTCTTTTGAGATCGTAATCTTTGATTGAATAGTTTTTTATAGTAGTTTTGTCATATGTTATACCATACATCAAAACTTGTTACACCTATTAACAAAAGAACAAAGTAATAAAACATTGTAGTTGTCAAGGAAGAGCTTTTGTACATCAAGTAACGCAAAGAGGGAATTCTAGATAAGGGGAAATGAGAGTAAATCGGTCCGTTTTTATAGGTAGTGATGCATTAAATATTAATTTTGAAATTTTTAATATTATATTGGCAAATTCACATTTTTTAAATAGTCTGTTAATAAAACAATCCGAATAAAAATTAATAGCGGAACCAAATAACCCTAAGAGTGAGTGGTTGAAGAATACAAGGATCATAAAAAAAAGTAATGTACTTGCTAAAGAGAAACTTATTACGATGATAAAAAGGCAATTAAGTCCAGTTGTTTTGAAAATTCATAACATAATTTCATATTGGTAATTTCCTATATTTTGATACTAGTTGGTAAATTAAGTCAATTTCAATATTTTTATGGTAAAAAGTCCTATATAATACTACTAATATTCTATATATTATACAATACAACATTTTTAATTAAAATTCCATTACATTCTAACTTTATTAATTTGTCTTACCAAACAAGACAATAGAAATGATCATTTCATTCCTACTAAGCAAACAAACAAATGAATAGGAATGATCATTCAATTTCATTTCATTCTCATTCCATTCCATTCCCGTGTACCAAACATAGCATATATATATTTTTTAGTATTTATAATAATAAATAAAAAAAAGCATATTGCCCACCCCCCCCCAAAAAAAAAAAAAACAAAAAGTTGTGAAATTTTTCGTAGACCCTTTATACTTTTGACTATTTATGATAGAATAGGTATATTGTTTTCCCAAACCTCAAGTAATTTTAACTTTACCCTCTCAAATTCAAGTAATTTTGTCTTGCCTCTCTAATCTAGGAAAAAAAATTTATTGAAAAAGTATCTTCTTTAGTTTTAAGTGCTACATCTACTATGATTTTTTTATTTTTATATATTTGATGGGTTTCTTAGAATAGAGATTAAATCTAAGATAGTAATTGGTAGTTGGTACAATAGTACCACTATTTTTTTCTATTTCGACCTCCCTTTCGTGAAATTCGTGGGTCAGCCAGCCACTGATCATACAATATTGTGTTATGTCGTTTCTTAACCAATTAGATGTGCACATTGTTGTGTATTCATATATATGTATTTTAAAATAAAATTTTCAAATTATATTTTTAGTGTTCAACATAAAATTAACAAATAAAAGTTTCTATTAATAGTGATTTATAAACAGTATGCAAATAGTGGGACATATCGTTGCTATAGCCTGTTTCATCATTGTGGGACATATTGTGAACGCAATTATGTATGTTAGAAGAAAAAGAGAGACTAGAAAAGTCAAAAATAAGAAAAGATAAATGAGCAAAAAAAATTTCCAATAAGGTTCGGGCAATGATGACGTGTGAGGACAAACGGCACGGTCGCCGGATTCCTAATTTGAGAATTATAGCATTTTTTCTAATATAATAACACTTTAAGTTTTAAACTTTAATTTCGTCGTTTTTTAGCCCAATATGTTGCATGGAAATCTGTTGATGTAAATTAAAACTTTTTTTATATATCTTTTTTATGGTTTCATTAATGATATGATGTTGCATATATGTTGCCTATATCAATCATGTTGGTAATTGTTTTATTTTTGTTTTTTCAGGTTATTGAAAAGGATTAGGTCTGCCATGATGATCGGGGTTGAAGGGGCTGTTAATGTTTTGTTTTGTTTTGTATTTTGAATTACTAGATGTTTGGGTACACTTGGATGTTGGTGTTTCACATTTTCGGAAAACTTTGTTGCATATATTAGAACTTCAATTATTATGTTGTAGAAAAACTATAATTCTAATATTTGTAATATTTTTTGTGGACATGGATTATGAAATTTGGTAAATGAATTAATTATATTATTTTATGTGTAAACAGGAATTTCAAGGAATTTGGTGAATGAATATTTTTCATTAATTAATTCAGTTATATTATTTCATATGTACACAAGATTTTTAGGGAATTAAAAAAATATTAAATTTAATATAATTTATTAAATTTTTTCTCTACTTTTTGCGACGGCAGGGTATTTTTTGCGACGGCAAAGGCTATAGCAAATGTTTGAGTATTAGTGACACATATTTGTTATGACGATTCATTGTGTCACTAATAACATGCTTTTGCGACGGCATTATTTTATTCGCGACGGCATAATTTCGTCGCTAATATAATGGAATCCTGCGTCACCCATTTGCGACGGTTTATGCCGTTGCAAATAAGGCTATTTGCGACGGAATTGCAACAGCACTCGCCCGTCGCAAAAAATATGGTCTGCGACGGAGTATTTGCGACGGTGATGATGCCGTCGCAAAAAGCCATCTCCCGTTGCACATACCGTCACAAAAGTCTTTTGCGGCGCCATTTAAAACGACACCCCATTTGCCGTCGCAAAGCCGTCGCAAAAGCTTTTTTGCGACGGCATTATATCTTTTGCGACGGCATTCTCCCGTCGCAAAAACTCATTTTTTTAGTAGTGGTTCTGCTAATATAGGTGAAAGGCATGAGCACTGCCGAGATATGGTTTTAGAATTATTTAATATTATGGAAAGTGGTATGGATGTTTCAGTTATCATACTCATAATTAATAATTGATATTGGAATTTGAGTCTCAATTGTTTAAAAATGAATGGTCCTTGTTTCATAAGATCTACCAAATTAGTTTGATAGATGCATAATTTTCGGCTTCTTTATAAATTAGAGGTAATTATAGGTAATTTTTTGTAATTTAAAAGTAAACACATAACTTCTATGTGGTTTGAATTTTTTTGCAAAGTGCATGCAAACCGTTAGAATTAACAGTGATTATATTACAGAGGTATGTTTGTTATTTCAACTCTCTAAAACATAATATCAAAAAAATAATGTTGTCCTTATATCAAAATAAAGTGTTATCCTTTGCAAGGGCATTTTTGTTATTTCATCAAATCTATTATAATTCTATTCACTTTGCGGATAAATCTAAATTATAAAAAAGTTATGTATTTATTTTTCACTGACAAAGAGATCAGTTGATTTTCACTCAAACCATATAGGAGTAAAGTATAATTACCCCTATAACTAATTACAGTTAGAAGAACTGAGGAAGTCAAGTAACACTTATTGATGAAGCAACAACTAGTATGCATTCATAGATCTGAACCTGCAACGATCAAGAGCAAGGGGTTGCACTAAGCACTAGTGTGGTGCTAGTGAAAGAGTTTTCGATGTTTAAGTTAGCACAGAGATTAAGGTTGTATAATCTAGAATGCTTAAGTTAGCACGGAGATTAGGGTTTAATAATCTAGAATGTAGTAAAATTGGATATTGGTGCATGTATGAGTGTGTACATTTCACCAATTGAGCAGGGTGCCTTATATAGCCCAGTAGAGATGATCCTTTTGGGATATCGTAGGCACAATCGTGGAGATATTGCAGACAAGATTGCTGGGCCTCCATTGTGGAATGAAGGAGGATTCCTGAGGTTGGGATTAAGGCCATGCTTGGTATAAAAGAATGAAAAGGAATAAAATGAAAATGAGAATGAAATGGTCATTATTATTCTCTTATTTTGTAAAATTAATAAACTATACTAGAATGGAATGGAATAGAATTTTAGTATATAATATGAAAACTCAATATTATGTTACATGCAAAATATTATAAGTATTATGTATTATTTATTAAATATTATTAAGCATTTTTTATGGTGGTGGTGGCGGCGGTGGTTACAATGGCAGTGGTGGTGGGCAATGGTGGTGGGGAGCAGCAACAGTGAGTGGTAGCGGTGGCGGTGGATGATGAGTGGTTATGGTTGATGGTGGATGGTAGTGGTTAATGATGACGGTGATGATGAAAATTTTTTACTTTTTATTAATTTTTTAAAATTTTTAATTTTTGATTTTTTTAATTTTTAAAATTAAAAAAATAATTTCTAAACATATTTCATTTTTTTTAAAGAAATTTGACAATAAAAATCTTCCTAAATTTTGTTTTATATTCTTATTTCATGTGGAAACTAAATAACTATTCTCACTATTGAAAGTATAAATGATCATTCTAACAAAATATAAAAATAATTATTTTATGAGAAGGAATATTCTAACTTTAAATAGTAGTACTAAATAAAAAAACAAGAATGAAAGTAAAAATGACCATTATATTTCATTTCATCTATCCAAATTTGGTCCATTTGGAGACATAAATTTCGCCTATTAGTTGGTTAGTCAATTGTCCTAGCTGGAACTCGGCACTGACCGAATGTCACTTGAAATTCTGGATCCACTACTATCCATAAATGCACTCATGAGCCTGGAAAACCGGAGCCTATGTCCTTGTGCAGAAAAATGTTTAGACAAGCTTGAAAACAATGGCCACCCACCCCCTTCTTGAATCTTCGAGTCAAGTCACCGCCGTTGCGCTTGAGCAATGTGAAGATAGATGTGAATGAACTGTTACTATCGTCTTCCCATAATGTGTTATATATGTCATTTCTTGACCAGTTAAATGTGCATATTGCACCTGTCCAAAATTTCAACTCGTGCGAGTCGAATATGGAGTAGTTGGGAACGAGGAAACAAGGCTTGGCTTCTAGTTCTGTCCATAAATGCACTCATGAGCTTGGAAAACCGGAGGATACCTATATCCTTGTGCAGAAAAATGCTTAGACAAGCTTGAAAACAATGGCCACCCACCCCCACCTTGAATCTTCGAGTCAATTCACCGCCGTTGCGCTTGGGTAATGTGAAGATAGATGTGAAGGGCTTTGCTATGCACAGTCACGGCTGCGCAACTGCATCAGCTGAATCTGCGACACATCAAATAGGGGTGCAGTATGCAGCCGCGACTGCGCCTAGACTTTTTCAGATGTAAATGAACTGTTATTGTCGTCTCCCCATGATGTGTTGTATATGTCATTTCTTGACCAGTTGGATGTGCATATTGCATCTCTCCAAAATTTCAACTCATGCGAGTTGAAAATGGAGCAGTTGGGAATGAGGAAACGAGGCTTGGCTTCTAGTTCTGTCCATAAATGCATGAGCTTGGAAAACCGGAGGATACCTATGTCCTTGTGCAGAAAAATGCTTAGACAAGCTTGAAAACAATGGCCACCCACCCCCACCTTGAAACTTCGAGTCACGTCACCGCCGTTGCGCTTGGACAATGTGAAGATAGATGTGAAGGGCTTTGCTATGCGCAATTGCGGCTGCGCGACTGCACCGGCTGGATGTGCAACACATCAGCCGGGGGGTGCAGTGCGCAGTGCCTAGACTTTTCAGATGTGAATGAACTGTTACTGTTGTCTCCCCATGATGTGTTATATATGTCATTTCTTGACCAGTTGAATGTGCATATTGCACCTCTCCAAAATTTCAACTCATGCGAGTCGAATATGGAGCAGTTGGGGACGAGGAAACGAGGCTTGGCTTCTAGTTCAGCTTGGAAAACCGGGAGAAGACTCTGTGGAAAAAAAAAAAAACAAAAGAAAATCACACCCATGCTTGGAAAACTGCCAGAAGACTTCTGTGGAAAAAACCAAAGGATATCATGTCCCAGGATTCTAAACCCCAATTCCGAGATTTATGATTCAGAAAGGCAGTGCAGTCCTGGTCGACCCACCGGCACCAAGTCAATGGCCAATTTATGCTTGAAAAGTCCAAAGCAGTGGTTTAGAATCCAAATTATAATATCACATAAAGTTGAACATTTTTGTTTTCAATGAATGTGTTTATAAAAAATGCAAAACTTTTGCATGTCTCATGTTTATAAAAAAAAATGCAAACTTTTGCAAATTTAATTTATATAATTCTTAAAAAATAATGTGGTAATGACATTTTTACAATTATGAATTATAGCGATGAACATTTTTTCTTTCAATGAATTTGTTTAATTAAGTTACATCCTTATGTACGAAATTTCTGTTTGTAGATTGTATTTATACATCATTTATTTGAAATATTTATATGTATTTGGCCCATATATGTTGAATAGCCTAGCCATACTTGAGAGAGGTTATGGAGGAACATTTATCTCTAAAAGTTTAAACTTGCAGGTGAGTTGGTTATTAATAAATTAATATTTAACACGCTAATAATTTCTAGCTGAAGAAGCACAGCTAGATCAATAAAAAGAAAGAAACAACAAAGGGACAGAGAGAGGGGAAAAAAAAAAAAAAAAACAAGCAGTTCTAAATCGGACCAGACCAAATCCTGTTCCCAACTTCTTCGGTTCAATCATTGATTTATTTATTTTTTTTTTAAGCAATATAAGAGATACACATTTCTTTCTTTTTATTTTTATGTTTTGCTCTAAATAAGGGTGAGAAAGAATGAAGAAGAAAACATCTTAAGCATTTGGAGTGAATTGTTTCGGGGGGATTAATTAGATTTTCGAGTCCATCCCTCTAAAATAATCTCTCTATGGAAACTTATCGATTTAATTTGGTGAGCCTTAAACTTTTTCCTTGTTATTGTTGTTGTTAAAATCCACAATAAAATGAGATAGTGGCTGGCAGCCTGTTTGGAACTTGAGGAAAGTAAGGACGATGAAGAAAAACAATTCCTTCCTTCGTTTGATTTTTAACTTGAGACCGAAAGGGAAAAAAATCAAAATTATTTTTCCCGCGATTTCTATTTCACGTCATTTCATTTTCTCTTTGGTTTCCACAAGTTCCGAACATGCTGTCAACTGTCACTATAATTTGAAGAAGTTGGGGCTGTGGTTTACCCGGTGAAAAGGTTTTCGTAACAGTTATGAGTGTCGCCGTTGCGTGCCATGACTTTTGAGGTAGTAGAAATATTTGGAAAAAAAAAAAAATTCTTTCTAACTTTTACACTCCTGCTAACTCTCTCTTCTTATTAATTACATGTGTAATTAATCCCTTCTAAATATAGTGAGAGCTATGGACACTACATTCCACATCACAGTGCGTTTTGAATAGCTTGTTCAAATCCGTCATAAAATTTAAGCCAACTGGTATTCTTTTATAATTTTAATACAACATTTTACACTAAAACAATGTGATAGTGGTAATTTTGTAATTAAAAATTATTTTGATGAATTCTTTGATTAATAGTAATAGGCCTACAACTTGATCACATTATTTTGTATATTTTTTTGTCTATCTTTTTACGTAAGTTTATCTTTACCCAAATTTTAATAGCACATTCTTAACATGGGAAGTTCATTATCCATCCGTTAGGTTTTGGAGTGCATCCTCGTAAAATAATTTTTTAAGACTGTCTGTGGATCAAGAATTTGGTATTTCAACACCATTAAATTGTGTGTATACGGCTTATAATATTTTACGTATATTATAGACTAAACAAATTAATTAATCAAATAAAAGAAAATTTAATCTCAAGGAAAAACACATTGATTTTCTTCAAAAAGAAACCAAATTTATTACTGTTGATAAGCAGCTACGACAATCTAAATTACATAGTCAACTTAAACAAGTTAAAAATAAATGCAGGGCATAAATTTGTAGTAATATCCCTAGTGCCTTTTGGCATAGGAAGGATTTACTGAGAAAAATTAATATTCGTACAAAGGCTAGACCAACTCAAATGAGTAAAGAATATCTAGAATTATGTAAACAGGAAATTTAATCGATATTTGATAATGAAGAAAATTATTAAGAAAAATTATTCCTCTTGAAGTTGTGCTACATTTTATGTTAATAAAAATGTTGAAAGGGGACAGGTTTTCTCAGGTTAGTTATCAACTATAAACACCTTAATAAGGTTATTTCATGAATATCCACATTTATATTTTTTTTTCTAAAATTTAACCTTAAGTCAGTTTTTTTTTTTTTTTTTTTTGTTCTTTCCCCATTCCTAGTATGTTTATCCAGGTGATCAAAAGAAATAAATTAGTTGTCTCAGAAAATAAAATGAAGTTATTAAAAACTTAATTTAGATTTTTGGGACAAAATATTTGTAGAGAAATTGTTACAATTGACAGAAGTATGGATAAGAAGGTCAAAGAAATTGAAGTCGGTCACTTCCAACTATAAAATGGCCTTAATTAGACAATGTTGACCACAAGGGGTGACCTAATGGTCGGTCTGTCCTCATATTAAGTATGAGATTTCAAGTTTGATCCCTTCTTATTTTTCTTTATGGTTAGTCATTATTCATACAATGTATGATGTTTACATGATTCATGTGGGTCATGGTCATGCACGAGTTCAAAAAAATTGTCGGTCGAGGCCGAAACACCCGAAAAAAAACAAAAAAGGCAATATGAGGGGCACATGTTAGCAAGACAATTTACATATAATTTCCTCCAAATATGCCTATAAAAGGGATGGCCTCATCTTTGTTGGGCATACTTAGGTTGCGTTTGGTACAACTTATGAGTTGACTTTTTGATAAGCTTATAAGCAAAAAAGTCAACAAAAGTTAATTTTTTTTATTTTTTTTTGTTTATTTTTATCTAAACTAATATCAGAAAAGTAAAAAAACTAGAAAAACTTAACTTTTTTACTAGCAAGCTTAAAAAAAACTTGATTTTTAAGCCCTACCAAACAGGTACATAATAGACTTTTCTTGTATTTGGAAAAAATTTCTCTCTTTTCTCACTTTCGACTTCTTCTATAAGTAAGTTCTCCTTTCATTTCTGATAAAAGAAATTTATTACTTGGTGTTTCTTATATTACTGTAATTATTTTATATTTATATATTCCTGGCTGAAAATTGGTATCAAAACCAACGTATGATCTCCTACTTGTTATTTGAATCATAGTTGCCAAAATTAAAATGAATGACAGAAATAATAAGGAAAACAAAAACGTGGTTCAATAATTCCATGAAAAATAGAAAAAAAAAAATGGTAGGAACTATAAAATTGTTTAAGAACCTTATGTGGCTGAACTCTTTGTTCCATTCTTGCTTTTTGGAGTTTGATTCATTTTCTTGATCTTTGTGATTTACAGGAGGAGAATCGAAAAGCTTCTCTTTCAACAACTTCTGCTGATGAAGGTGGTGCTTGTGATCCTTATGATGATCATGTTCATCACTACCATTTCACCCGATGCGGCAGCAAGAACACTTATTGTAAGGGCCCCAAGTTTTATACCTCCACCAATTTGTCACTGCCGATTAACTCCCAAATGTTGCTAACGAAAATAAAATTGTTCTCTGCTAGCTGCTAGACTCAGTTTGGTTAATCTGGGAGGGAGGGTGCAGGTATTTGGGTTTGGGGTTGCTTTGGGTTTCCTTAATTTGTAAAACCTTAATTAGCTGGTATGGTTACTTCCTAGGTCTTTCTGTATTGTCTGGATGGGCTGGGGGCTGGGTCCGTCTTCTGTTTCAGTACTAATAAATTATGCTTCAGTGAGGCTTGTTTGTTTGGGAATAAATCAATTCCAACTGGAATAAGACCTGTGAATTCTTGTTTTCATAGTTCAGATACCTTTGGCAGGATTGTCACTAAAAATCAATCTTCTTTCGTTTATCATTCACCTTTCCCTATTGCAATGGGCTCATTTGATACATCAAGCTCATTTGATACATCAATGAACTGAAGCCCCTTAAAGTCCATTGTGAAATGGATGTGAATTCCAGCCAAGAAATTGAATTCAAGTCACTCCACATAGCTAGGTTCATTGATTTCTCCTCCTGTGTCAAGTTGGGCGAACATTGCATCATGTCAAATTACAAGTGTAAAAAGTAACTCATCGGTAAGCCGATGAAGATCCATGACAAGCTAAATGCTCATCCCCCAGAAATTCAGGAAACAAAAATGAGTTTACTAGTATTGTCCATGCGCAGTAGGCAATGTAGAAGGATTGTACTCAAACTGAATACTTTACCATATGAACTTGTCATATGTGGTGTAGTAAGAATCGATGAAATGACCAAAAATTTTTTTTTCTTTTTTTTTGCAAATAAAGAGTAGAAAATAAGACCTGGAAAAGCCTAGAATTTAGCCAGGATGTAAATCCGGCCTACAGCCCCCAAGCTCGTCCAACCCTGTTATGGGTGGGCTTGGGCTTTATGTTTAGTTTAGAAGCCCAGCCTGAGCCCCACTGTAGGCCCGTAATTTTGCCCACATTGTATTCTTGTAATTTTTTCTCACATATTTATATACACTGTTAATCATTATAAGTATGATTATATAAACTATCTTACCAATTATCATTATAAATATAGTTAATTATTGAATTAAAATATATCTTCCATAACTCCTAATTTAACAATTTTTTATTTTTTTATAATTTTAGTTTTTAAACCATCATTTAAACTACATACAATTTTTTTACCAATGTATAAATTAATGAGTTTAATTTTGATGCATTGATAGTATAAATTTTTTTACACAAGCAGGCACTAGAATGCGACATGTGTCCATGAGTATTGCTTTTTTATATTGTACTTAAATTCTAAAAAACACGTGTAATACTTTGGTACTCTATTTGTGTAAAAAAATTCTACATTATTATCAAAACTAAACTCTAAATTGATTACCACTTTTCTAAATTTAGTTTAGAATGGGTCTGGCCCACTCTACCCGGCAAACCAACCTGAAGCCCATGCCCACCTATAGGGCTTAGGGTCCTGTCATTTGGCCCAGTCCAACCTATCCACATGGGCCCAAGACTGGGCCGAACCCGGCAAGACCACTCGAGCCCAATTTACATCCCACATTTAGCCCATCTTTGATGCCTTCGGCTAATTGGAAAAAAGATACCACATGCCTTAGTTAGTCATATTCTGCATGTACTGGGAAATAAGGAAGCGTGCAAGTGGTGATTATGGAATCAGATGGATAACCAGCTTGCTTTTAAGGAACTCAATATTTGCTTCCCGTTGATTTGATCAACAATTACAATATATGAAGGTCTTGTGGGTACTATTCTAATATTAATAAGTATCTGTAAATGTAATTTTTAAGAAGGTCTGGTTAAACTCTCAAACCGAATTGACGAATACGAATGATCTACAAGAGAAAGAGAGTGAGAATGCGTCGATCCTCTTTGAATCGATAGCACTCCGATGATTAAGTTAGCAAGTCTAATCACAATGAATTAAACAAAATCTAGCTTTAACTCTAGTGAACGTATTTTACACTTTAGTGATCTGGAGCATTTATAGGCTTCGAAATGCTATAATCCCATTGGAAATTGAACTTTGTCTCATCTTAAGAGTCAATCACTTTTTGGATATTGCCTGTCTATGTTTGGATTTTATCGTTTAATGTCCCAGTCCTGTTAAGAATGGACTCGCGTATGCTAGACCGAATTGATCCTTTTTAGATCTGGGCTGTAATTACCACTGTTAGGGCCTGCTTTTGGGTATTAGTGCGTTTGGGTCTCCTAGCTCAGGTCGACAACATCTTCTTAGTGGGCCTCAACCTGTTGTATTGAGCCTGGTTATTTTGGTCCACAATTACCCCCAACCCTAGTGCCCTTTGGAAGGGTGCTGGGGCTGGTGCTATATAGATGTAGTCACGCGCAGTGTAGTTGTCAAGTGCAATTTAACGAGATGTGACTGTTGAGAAGTCTGATTTTACTACCATCGTTTCATGCCTTTCTACAAATGAAGGGTTTTACCTCTTTAAATAAAGAAACTTAACGAAGATACCTCGGATACTTTGTGTTTGCTCATCATACGAATAAACAAAACTCTCTGTAAGTCTCTCTTGTCTCTTCTTCTCTCTTTGCTCCCAAGCCTAAACCCTAGGATTCCCTATCTGTCTTCCATGGCGAATAAGCTTAGGAGTATGCTCGATGGTCCAGCCACCATTGTGGCCTTCAAATGTAGATACAACTTCCTTAAGGGGGTAGAGATTAAGTTAATTGGGCCCATGGACAATGGTTGGTTTGAGAACGAGAAAGGGACTCCCTTCCCTTTAATTGACATTGTAGAAGGTGGACTTAGATTCCCAATTCACCCTTTCTTGACCGCAGTTTTTAGCCACTATAGGATCGCCCATATCCAACTCCAACCCAATTCTTATAGGATAGTCATGGTAGTGATTGCGTTGAATAGGGACCTGAACCAAAACCTAGGCCTCTACAAGTTTGATTACTGTTATACGGTTATAGAGTTGAGTGGCGCCAAGTCATGTAAGCACTTTATTTTTACCCACTCAACAATTTTCGACCCGACTAGATCCAACTTTCAAACATCACAACACATGCGAGCCCAAGATGGCTCTTTCAAACTCTAAATAGTCACTTTCTGGGCCCACAAGGCCCAATTGATGCCGAAAAGACCATATTGCCCCTAGGCATTCCAGGCAACTTTTCAAGACTAGGTGGTCTCGGGAACCAATGCCATTCAGGTAACTTCCTAAGATCAGACAATCTCGAGAAGCAACACCTTATCAAATTCTTGATGGTTCACTTTTGGTGCCTACTAACCCGCCAATGTAGAATGTTCATCCTTTGGTAGTTCTCCGAGACCAAGCATTCTCGAGGACCAACACTATCCTCACAGGTATCTTTCTAAAACCAGGCGATCTCAAAAACCAACACCACCCTACAGGTAGCTCTCTGAGACCGGGCGGTCTCAGGGACCAACACCACACAGGTAGCCTTCTGAGACCGGGCAGTCTAAAAAACTAACACCTAGATCAACACCGGCGCCTGCTAGCTCGACTCGGTGAAAAATGACCAAACCTGCTCCTTAGGCCTTTAGGCACGTCTTAAGAAAGTTCAAAATCTCTCAAGACAATAAGTCCACCCTTCCAAAGTGTTCCTAAACAGTTAGGCCTACTCAACATGCCATCCTATCCAATTTCGGTCCCATTTCGGTTAACTCCGATCAAAATGACTATTTTGCCCCTGGATACCCCATCATAGTACAAATCCCATCCAATAGCGAAAAACTCTTCCAGGACCATCCTCGAACAGTCCGGCACATTTACACCTTTTTCAACCAATCCCGGTCGAAATGACCGTTTTACCCTTAGTGACCCGAACGTGCCCCGAAACTACACCGACCCTCGGTATTAGACAGCGGGTCTCATCATACACCCCTGTTTAACCCAAGGTGAACGTCATAACTCTAAACACTCCTGATTCAATGAAAGTCTCTTGGAACGTCTCACAGATGCTCTGCTAGGGTTCTCTTTTCTCCCGATTCCCTGGTTATAACACACTGTTGATTACACCCTAAAAGTGTAATCATAGACCCTTAATTCGCACCTTGTTAGAATTATGCTAGTGTTAATTTTAGTTAAATATTTGTTTGATTATGTTTTGTGTGTGCTTTAGAGGTTATATAAGTTAATAAAGGCAAAAAGAAAACAAGAATAATCAAAGCGGGTTCAAGGCGAATAATTTGTTCATGGAAATTCAGACCTATCTCGGTATTCTAGCCATATCTTTTTATTCTGATGTCCGATTGAGTTGATTTTTAAGCCATTGGAAAGAAGACTTCAGGAGCTACAATTTTTCTTCTAATGTGCATTGGTTAAATTGGTCTTTAAGGTGGTCAAAATCAAGTTTCAAAGTGGATGAGTGAATAGTAACCAATCGATCGGTCTGGAAAACTTCAGAGAGGACATTTTACCGTTCGATAGGCCGTTCGATCAATGAACAATGTCGATCGATCGGTGAACAGTGCCCATGAATAATAAATAGTGAATAGTGAACAGTGACCGATCAAACGTTACAGTGCCGATCGATCTGTCGATACAAATCTAGAGCTTAAAAGTTGTGTTGTTCGAAAAAATGAGATGGAGAAGATAGTTAGGGTTTGTAGCAGCTAGGGGGGGCAGGAGAGCTCCTCCAAGGTTGGTTTTTTTATGTTTTTGTTCATTTTTAGCTTAGATTTATGTTTGTAATGTTAATATAGGAGTAGAAATTATAACTTTCTTTCATTATAATGTATTTTTCTTCACTTTCTTGTATTTTCCTTCACTTTCCTTGAAACCAAACAGATTTATTGTTGTAGTAAAATTTAGATTTAATTCTCTTTATGCTTTCTTTACATTTCTACATGCTTTTATGATGAATTCAAGTAGTTTGATTTATCTTGGGTGTGATTATGAAGATCCACCAAGGATCTTCAAATATTTCAATGGGGATTTATGAACTTCAAAGTTTTATTCTTAGATTTTGATTGTTCTATTCGGTAGAGTGTTAAATTTATTTAAAAACTTAGATTCATAACTCATTTGGTAATATTTATGCACAATTCAACAATTGGTATAAATCTTGCACATTTCTAGGTTTATTTCTATGGTTCTATTAATTGTTGCAATTTATACACTCAACTAAATATGAACTCAAGGTTTTATGGTTAAAATATTTCGAATAAAAAATCCACGGTGTAATTTTTTATTTAAGTTATAAAAATCCTTTATTGAAATTCTTGCTGTGTATTGGTGGATTGAATCAATCATATCCAAGCTTTCCATTTTTAATTGCTTTACATTTAATTCAATTGCCTAGTTAATTGCTTTAATTTTCATTGCACTAGTTTAGTAAATCAAAACCCCATCAAAAACCAAAAAATTTTTGGTCCTTTTGTTTCTCATTTTATTTTAGATCCAATTTTTCACATAATTGCAATTTAATCCTAGGTTAAATTAGTGTGAGTTGAGTGCTAGAGCCTATATTTGGCTAGGTCCCTTAGGAGAGAACGATACCGAATTACCAATTTATACTTTATCGCAACCCCTGTACTCTTGTGAGGTACTAACTCCATTTTGTAGTTTTCGGAGTGAGTCAACTGCCAAACGACTTGAGAAATGTGTAAATTTGGGAATTCTTGAAAGCACATCCATAGGTCTTTCCATCGATATGGCTCGATCGGATAGATCACTTCCCGAAACCCCTCATCTCATGGCTCGAAAACTGCTCCTTTCAGTAATCCCTAGAGCGTCTTACAGACGCTCCGCCAATGTTGACTTTTTCTCCAATTCCTTGATTATAACGTAATATCAAACGACTTAAAAAATACGTAAATTAGAGAATTCCCAAAAGTATTTCTAAAGCACTTTTCATTAATATGGTATTGATCGAAGAGATCACTTTCCAAAGGTCCCGATCACATAGCCCACAAACAGTTATTTTTGAACACCCGGGAAGCGTATCACAGACACTTTGCAAAAGTGTGTTTTTGTGCACACTTCCCAAGACAATATCTCACTCTTTCGAACACCTTTCAAGCTTTTCAAAAATTCAAAGTTCTTGAAAAATACTAGAAAAATATCGTGAACGCAACCGATTTTTCCGAATCTTTCCCGATCTGCACAATTATTGAAGCAAAGTTTAAATGAACATTTCCGACGGCAGAACATATGTTACATGCGCGTAAATTTTGATCAGAATGATCGAACTTTGCTTAGCCCTTAAGATTTAGCTAATACAATGTGTGCCACGTGGTATTCTATCAGTGGAACAATACTGGCGCATGTAGATATGCCTCAGGATAAATTTTGCCCAGGCGCATGTACTACATGCACCATTCCTCTCCAACTTTGCCTATAAATACATGTCTCCACCTTTGCATATTCGAGAATTGAAATTGGCAACAAAACTCTACAAAAATTACTCCAGAACCTTGAATTCCTATATACAATACGCATATTGTGTTTTTGTTTTTGGTGTTTTTATTTCATTGTTGCGTATAGGAGAAAACTCCTTACGTGGTAAAGGCTGCAAAGAAGGCAGAGTATGAGAGAGCAATGCAAGAGTTTAACAGGAAACTGGTAATACTTTAATCACTGTTTTATATCTTCGTTGTCTTGTTACTTTATTTCACTTTCTGCAGAAAATGCTGTTAAGTTCTAGTTCTTGTGCTTATCATGAGTCTCTGTTTTTATTTTTATCTTTATTTTTATTTTCTTTGAACTATTAGTATGGCAGTGGAGAAGAGAAGCCTGAGGAATCTGACAAATCCTCTTCTGAGATCCACTATGACGCTAAGCAGGAAGCAAGCTTTTAGGTATGGCTTTTCATCAATTTCTACTTTCCAGAGGGGTGCATATGTGTGTGTGTGTGTGAGAGAGAGAGACAGAGAGAGAGACAGAACATCTCTTGTGCATCAGAACTAGGAAAATAGTATCGGGCGTAAACATCTCATGCTGGATAATTACTTGCTCTATTAGTCACAATTTTTATATTTTTTTTAATTACATTTCAGCCCTTGTTGTTTAAGTCAAAATCAGATAACCCTTATAGTTTAAAAGTGAACATATGACTCATTGTAATTTAAAAATGAACACATGACTTCTTTGTACTTTAGATTAATCTGTAAAATGGAAAGAAATCATTAAATTTAATAAAAAATTTGTTATAAAGGTATGTTTGTCATTTTATCTCTCCAAATTAGAAAATTAAAAAAATGATTTGACCCTTTTATGCCAAAATAAAGAGTTTGTCTTTTGAGGGATTTTTGTTTTTTGTTATTTTACCAAATCATCTTATTGATATTGTAATTTAGAGATAAAAATGACGAAAATACCTTTACGACAAAATTTTCATTAAATTTAACAGTTTTCATACATCACAAATAAGTCCAAACCACAGAAGGATTATGCATTAACTTTTAAACAACAGGAGGGTCATCTAATTTTTTACTCAAATCACAATAGGTAAAGCGTAATTATTATTATTATTATTATTTTATTTTTTTATTTTTGGCTTTTTGCTAGGCCATAGGTATGGAGGGGCAACCAGATTATCATATAATTTTTATGATTTGAGTGTATATATAATATATTAATGGTGCATGGTTTGTTGTGCGGTATCAAGGAGTGCCACTATCAGAAGTTCAGCTTATGTTGTGGTTACAATTTTTTTTCACTTGTTGTTTGTGTTTGGCTCTTTGGTTTTCAGAGGATGCAGGAAGGGTCCCAACTAGCTGTACAGGGATGCATATAAGCAGTCAGCCGTGTAAAAAAATTTGGACAACTTGCTGATTTTTCAGTCCATCACTTGCTCCACCTTGATCCATTACAAGGGTTGAGTGGTAGTGAATCCTAATGTAGTAATATCTCTTGGGTCAACTCATGAGACAGTAACACAGGGATTTGGAATCATCCCTGTTTAAAAGCTATGAATCATGAGTTGGCTTTGTCTGTATCATTTGATATCCCTTACTTGGCCTCGGCCTTATTTAAGCACCTACTTTGATAGGAATCATCATAATTGTTGGATTGTTTAGAGGTGAAGACATGCTTTTAAAGTAGATAAATGGAAACAAACCAGTGCATTATCATGTCAGGTCCTTGAACATATAAACAGACACAATTGGCTCTTAAATCGCCCTTTATTTTATTTTATATTATTCTTATGAATAATACATCTCTCAAGGCACGGGTTAGCCATGAAATAACCGTTCAACTGCTGCTTATGATATGTTAAGATAGCAATTAGCATTTTCATCTGCAACTGACTTATTAATAGCAAGATGCTTAGAGTTTCTTACAACCAGAGCTGTGTTGAGCATACGATCATATGGGTTACCTGCCATCCAGGGGATGTTCAAAACTAGCAGTGGATGCCCTCGGCAAACCTTGTTTATAGTGCATGCAGATGAAGTAATCGAAGAGAAATGCTTCTGTTTAGTGCCACACAGCAAAACTAAAATTTTCTCATTTGGCTTAAACCACAACTTTCTCCAATCTTCTTCATGGTATTCCCTTTCATCCGACACCTTCCACTAGCAATTACATAATGTGGAAGCTGCGAATCCTATGATAAATGTCAATCATAACAATCTATTATAACTGTCAATTATAACAATCTATTCGTTTTTTTTTTTTTTTTCTTTTTCACAATGGTAAAAGGAATTTATTAGAATAAAAACTCAGTACATGTCTTTCTCAAAATATTTCACCAACAAACTCTGAAAAAAACTAATCCACCAAGTTTCAGAACTGATATTAAGGGCTTTCTTGACCACTGCATGAGCTACCCAATTACTAGTTCTATGAATAAAATTAATATTCCATTTAGTGAAATAATTAAGTAAGCTTCTTTATATCTTCAACAATCACTGCAATAGTTGAAGAAAGCTAACGCTTGCCTCTAATTTCTTCAATAACTTCCAAAGCATCCTCTTAAATAAATCTCTTTTAAGTTTCCACCATTCTCTGTAGGCTTGAGCTTCAATAATTTTTGGATTTGTCTTCCCAATAAGTTTCTTAGCACTTGCCCAAATGAGTTTGCCGTTATAGTCTCTAGCCACCAAACCAATTCCTCCTACATTTTCATTACTGTCAATTACACCGTCAACGTTGACTTTAAATCTTCCGCTCCTAGGTTGCTGCCAGCGCCCCACATTCGAACTAATCTTCCTTCCTCTCATCACCCGAGGATCCATGCCTGTCAATCAAGTCTGTAGATTGAGCTTCTGTAAATTCTCTATCCTGGAAAACCGCCTTGTCTACGATCTCTTGCTGACTCCCCCTCTCTATTGAAGACTCTGCCGTTGCGTGCTTTCCAAATTCTCCAAATTAAGACTGTTGCTAAAGCCTTCATTTCCTTATAATCCTCCCTTTGCTGTAATACGGAATCTAGTCCACTCCACCAATCAGGAAATTGTGTCACTGGGAGAGAATCAGATCGCAAACATAAAGGGGACAACAACCATACCTGCCTTGCTTTATAACATTGCGTGAACAAGTGAATAATGGTTTCATCATGCTGCATACACACTGGGCATATAGGATCCACCTCTTTTATAACTGGAACTATGTTTTGAATACACTTCCAAAGAAAGTGTTTAACTTTTGATGAAACAGCTAAACAAAGTGTTTAACTTTTGATGAAACAGCTAAACTCCATACAACACGCCACAACTTAGACATATGATCTACATTACTCGGTTCACCACTATGTTGACGCCTCTGCTTCTCTTCCTTTCTCAATTGCTTAGCAATATGGTAGCCAGAACTAACCGAGAAAATGCCATTTCCAGAATAATGCCTAATGATTCTGTCATTCTGCTCAGTCCAAGAAAGCGAGAAGAAGCAATAAATTCTGCTTCAAAAGGAAGGAAATTATGTTGTAGTTTAGCCATATCCCAAACCTTTAAATCTTTGTCAATCAAATCCGATACCCATTTCACCCTACAATCAGCTGGCTTTGGCAAAGAGATACGAAAAGTTGTTGGCTTGGGTAGCCACAGATCTTCCTAAAAGCAAAGCTAATTAATGTTTCAGTTTTCATCTAAGAATCAATATTTTTTTTCTTTCTGTGTTTCGATCTTTCTGGGGATATATATAACGCAAACTCAAGATGCAGATTTAACTCACAAGATAAAGAATCAATATAGATATTTTTTGACTTCTTTCTTTTACCTTTGACTTGAAATCCTTTGCCAAACATGAGTGCAAGCACATCAAGCTTCCATTTTCATTAGACTAACAAATGCATGCGCCAAAAGACGACCATGTAATCTTTGTTAAAAGCACAAAAAGGAAATTCTCTTGCTTTTCACTTTCGTTAATGTGCTTTGCTCTTTGTTCAAGTAAATTTGCAATGCTCTCCCCTTTGAATTGATAAGTTGTGTTTGGACAAATGAACTGAAACATAACATCAACTCTATAATATTTCTAATCAATACGCAAGAAGAAGAAGGGAAAGAAAAAATAAATAAAAGCATGCAAACTCACTTTTCCTTTTCCATTTTCTTTTCTTTTCTTTTTCATTTTCTTTTGTGTATTTATTTATTTATTTTGTGGGGTCTCGGGGCTGCAAGCTGCCAGAAGGAAAAGCAGCAGAAAAAAGCACAACAAAACAAAAATAAACTAAAAGTCGGCAGCCCAAATAAAACAAGAACATTGTGTATGATAATGAAAAGAGCCATACGGAGAAAATTTTCTATGTCGAATTTTCACATGCAATGTTATTTTTGGTATCAACAGATGTGCATTAATAATTGCACATATAATTTATAAAGAGTAATGCCATACGACTAAAATTTTTTATGTCGAATTTTCATACCGAATGATGTGGTTTATACTAAAATTCACTCTACTTGCAATATTTTTCAACTCCAAAGCTATGTATATAGCCTTACAGTATAATGATGTCTAGTTATGAGATACCATCTCAATACATTAAAAGGGCTGATCAGCAACACGAATAACTTTAATAAAAGGCAAATTAGCATTAGTTACAGCAGAAGATAGCTCAGCGGCAACATTGGTCAAAATGGAGGATTGTTCGGTGACGATGTTCAACTCGGCGGACGAAGTCGCCTCAACAAGGGTCACATCAGCAAGGGGGTTCTTCACAATAAAGCAAGTCTACACGAAGGTTGGTTTCAGTTGGTTTGACCCCATGGAGAGCCTTTTCTTTCTCTTCTTCTTCACCTTCATTAGCCTCTGCGTCAGACCCTACATCGGCTTCAGCACAGACCGGTATATCCGTCTAGAAAGGAGATGACTTATCCAGAGCTTGTTTCTTCAGGGCCACTTTCTAGCCCTCCTGGAAGAGTTGCTCACAGATTTGCTTGACTTGAGCTTCGTAAATGTCTCCAGCATCCTCGTAGCCCTTTGTGTATTGGGCCTTTGATTCTGCCTTCGACTTCTCAAGGTCCATTATGGCTCCAGCCAAGCCTACCTTTGCTTTAGAGTCTGACTTCTCTGCTTCGGCGAGCTGAACCTTCAGAACTTCAGCCTCTACCTTCATCATTTGGAAGTCCTCTTCCTTCTACTTAAAACAAGCCTAGGTTTCAGCAAGGGCGGCTTTACTACTTCGCAGTGCCGTCCTCATAGCTCGAGCGTCCCGATCTTGGACGTGGAAATAATCCTTTAGCTCATCGTATTTTTGTATCAGGCTCTTTTACCGAACACGTAAGCTATGGCTCGCCTCCTACAAAATGGAGTTAGCACCCAGCAAGAGTACGGGGGTCGCGATGAAGTATAAACCGGTAATCCGGTATCGTTCTCTCCCAAGGGACCTAACCAAATATAGGCTCTAACACTTAACTCACACTAACCTAACTTAGGATTAGATTGCAATTATGTGAGGAATTATATCTAAAATAAAAAGGAAAATAAAATGACCGAAAATGTTTTGGATTTTTGATGATGGTTTTGAATTACTAACCTAATGCAATGGAAATTAAAGCAATTAACACTAGACAAATAAATTAAAGCAAAGTGAAAATAGAATTGAAGCAATTAAAAAAGGAATTGGGCTCAAATGATCCAACCACTCAATTTCATCCAAGGTTTCCAATAAAGTTTATAACTCAAATCAAACACAACATTTAAGTGTGTTTGATTCGGAGGATTTCGCTTTGAAAACCAATTATTCTCAAGAAATTGAAATTAAAAATATGTTTAATGGGGAATCAAAGGTTAATACCATCAATTCAACTTAGTCAATACCAAATTTGTGGTTTGTGCATTGATTAGCCAAACATAATCAATAATCTAGGTTTTCTATGACATCTTCAATCAATTATTAGGAATGAATTTCTAGCAATTGTGGAGTATTTTTCTAGTCAAGAGTCCTAAATTAATACCATCGATTTGGGTGATCAAAATCTCCAAACTTAGTCAATAATTCAAATTTTCTAAAATTCCATATCTAATTACTAGAAATTCGAATTCTAGAAAAATATGGCAATTAATTCATGAGACACCTCCATTGAATTCCTTGGATTATTTGGGTGATTTTCACATTTGAACCCAATTTAAATTACTAGTTACTTAAATACATCATAAAAACTTGTAAAAATGAAAAGAGAAGTATAAAGAGATTTAAATCTAACATTAACTACAATAATAGGACTGTTTGGTTACAAGGAAAGTGAGAGAAAATGCAAGAAAGTGGAAGAAAGTGAAAGAAAATACAATACAATGAAGAAAATTACAAGTTTCTACACTATACTACAATTACAAAGCTAAAAATGAAAAAAAATAGAAAAAACTAACCTTGGAGGAGCTCTCCTGCCGCCCCTTTGCTCCCAAAAAATCCTAACTACTCAAAAACTATACAAAAAACCCTAAAAAACGCAGCTTCGGACACAAAAAACACAATCTGGATGAACAGTGATCGTCCGAATATAGTCCGGACGGTCCATTCGATGCCCGTTTAAAGTCCGTTCGGACGGTGAACAGTAATCGTCATGACGGTTACTGTTCACCGTTCGGACGGTACTGTTCATGAACAGTAACCGTGAACAGTACTGTTCGGACGGGTACTATTCACACTATTCAACTGTAGAAACTTCAAAACTTGATTTGGCCACCCTGGAGTTCAATTCAACTGATGCACATTAGACGTAAAGTTGTAGAGCTTGAAATCTTCTTTTCAATGACGCAAAAATCAGCTTAATCGGATGTCGAAGTCAAAAGTTATGGCCAAAATACCGAGACAGGTCTGAATTTTCACGAACAAATTATTCGCCTTGAACCCGCTTTGATTATTCTTGCTTTCTTTTTGCCTTTATTAGCTTATATAACCTACAAAACACATATAAAACATACTCAAACAAATATCTAACTAAAATAAGATAATTAATTACAATATAAGTCTAACAAAGTACAAATTAAGGGCTTATGATTACACTTTTAGGGTGTAATCACAACCCTCAACTTACATTTTGCTAGTCCCTAGCAAAAACTATAAAAAAAACATAAAAGATAATCTCCACTTTCGTAGGAGTCACGAGTGCATTTAGCTTATGCACCAAGCCTTTAAACCTCTAGGTTACCCCTAGTGGACTAGTAATGTCTCGTGAGGGTTTTTAGTGATAATACCCACAAACATCCTTATATGAATTGCCAATTAAGATAAGAATGAGGAATGGATGCATAATCCTACTCAAGTTAACATTGATGCCACTCCAAACTCCACACTTGCATTAATATGCAACAAGTCATACAAAAGAGAGGTTCATGTGTGTGGGTGAAGAATCATGTTAAACAACACAAATGAACTCACTTATGCAAATTCACCCCTTTAAAGTTTTGATTCAATCCTCACCGGAGATACACTTGCAATTAAAGATCCATATGGTTCTTACAATGGTATGCTCAATAATGAAGTAAATGTAAAAAGACAATTCAAGTGAGCATATCAATTATAAAAATCGAAAAGAATAGAAGTGTATCGACTTTAGCATAACTCCATGAAAGGATATTCATAGTTAGGCATTGATTCAAAGAAATTGACAAAAAATAGCTTATACTCTATTGAAAACTTCAATCAGGCACAATTTGGATCAACTATGCCATGTAGAGGTGAAGAGGGTAATATAGAAGAGGTGAAAGGTAAAGGTAAGGAGAGAGAGCAAATAGTCATATCATGTGTGATCAAGGCATGACATAATGAATGCAAAACAACTACAACTCTCCCTTTTCAACTTTTAATATACAAAATCCACTTCTCATTCTTCTCTTGAAATATTTTCAACTTTTAAACTCCTCTTTCACTCTTTTCTTCCTCTTATTCTCTCTCTCTCTTTTTTTTTTTTTTTTTTTTCTTCTTACTTCTCCATTTGTTTCCATCCTTTTATCATCCCTCTTAAAATTCAACAACTCCTTTTCATATTACAACATGCTTGTTTGCATTGAACTCCCCAAATCAATCTCTTTTCTCTTTTTTTTTTTTTCTTTAACAATGCAAAAACACTCTTTTCTCACTTAGGCGTCCCTTTGCAATACAAGAGATGAAATCACTTTGCACTTTCTAATAATAGTAGAAGATCAACAAGGGTTAAGGGAAATGCACGGTTCGGTAATGGAAAACTTATGGCTATGGAGAAGAAAATGGCATAGAATCATATCCAAAGTTGTACAACCGAAGCATTTCATAGAGTACAAGTGTCAATAACAAGATCAAAACTCAACTCATGAACCAAAAACAAGCATAATGAAGCTATTGAATGAAGTGATGGTGAAGAAACTTCCTTGAATAAATGTAAATGCTCCAAAAGGCGATTAATGCTCTAGAGCTCACAAGGTAATAATCTCCACTAATGTAAGGGTAAAAGTGCCAAGACTAGGAACAAATTGTGTTAAAAAGCATGATTGTGTACAATGATATAATTCCCTCTACAAATGCATGAATTAAGCAATCTCCACAACATATTGAGTATGAGGAGTGATTCAACATCATCTTGAGTAAAGATACATGCAAAAATTCCTATATCCCAATCTCAAAAGGCACTTTCACAAGTTAAATGATTTTATTTTTTTATTTTTTTATAGGGTGCTAAACAAATGAACAAAAACAAAGAAAATAGAGGCAAAGCCTCTACCCCACCCCCAACTTAAAAAGATGCGTTGTCCTCAATGCATGAGAACAAAGGATGGAATGCAATTAAATGGTGGGAGAAGAGAAAATAGGGTGCCTAATGCACCCCGAGAACAAAGAAAAATCAAAGGAGGGATGTTGGAGAAAATCAAGGAGATTGCTGAATTTTCGGGTGTGTGCAGACAGCTTTGACACTCTTCACTAAAACAGTCATATCTCTCTCTATAGGAAAGCAAATCATGCACCGTTTTTTTTTTTTTTTTTTGTTGAAAAGTAGATTCATAGACCTTTCCATCCATATAAGATTTGCATGCTAATTCACTTCCAATAAATACAGATTTCACTGTAAAGTCGGCTAAAAAAATAGGGTCTGCACTTTATTTTTAGAAACTGGACAACCCCTTTGTTTTGCCTAAGGCACCCACAACTTAAAATGAGAAAATAAACTAAAAAAACATAAAGAAAAAACTACTCCTATCCCTAAACATATGAGAGAAAAAATAAATAAACTAAGAAAACAAAGAAACAAAATAACTACTCCTATTCCTACCCAATTTTGAGAGAGAATCACCCAATGCCACAAAGGGAGAATTTGTCATCATCCCACACCCCCAACTTAGGGATTTTCAATGAGTTCAAACAAAAATAAAAATAAACAATGGCCACTTGTTTGATGAACTCTATGATATAACCTTGAAGCACATAAGAGAAATAAGGGTCATGATATGTAGAAAATAAAGAACGATCATGCACAAATGTGCCAATGATGCTCATACCATGAAGTGCTTGACCCTCCCCTTCTTTTGGTTGGTTGGCCATGTGAATGATATTTGGTTCAAGTGTTAGGACATAGAGCTCCAAAGGCTTCGTTAGGTTAGGACTAGGTGTTAGAGGTATAAAAGTAGGGGTCACTTGATCCCTAGACATGGTAAGAATGTCCTCTAAACCATCAACGTCATCATTGTCATGCACATTCCCAACATCAAATAAACCAAAATCATCATTAAGGGTAGACACATCTCTACCCCTCTCTTCTTGGTTGGACTCCACTCTCTCAAATTTTTCATCTCGAAATTTATTTTCAATTATTTTCTCACTTTCCTTAGGAATGTCTTCCTTAGACTTAAAGTTTTGAGGAAAGGTATTTTGATCAATGATTTCTTCATTTCTATAGTTAGTGATGGGATGAGCGGGTTCACTTGGAAACCCTTAGTTAGGAGGAATGATTGGAGATGACACAAGGGACTTGTCTTCCGCCCGGACAACCAAGGTTTGCATTGAAAGAGCCAATTGACTCTTTATCTCATTAAGGTCATCATCAATTCTAGAGTTCACTTCTCCTTGAAATTTTATGGCTTGTTGAAGTGTGTCCTCTAGATTAACCTCTATGTTGTTCGCTTGTGTGCCAATGTGAGGAGTGTGATATTCTTCATAGGGTAAAAATTGGGATTAGGGGTATTCACATAGTGGATTTTGGTAGGGTGGAGATGGTGCATGGTAATAGTCAAAGGGCTCTTGGGAAAGGTGAGGCTCAAAATAATGATGTGAATATATACTCTCATATCTCCTACCAAGGTTAAGTTGGTCACACCCCCCAAGAGTGGGAGGTGGTCATGGAGGCTCCCTTTGGCCATTAGCTTTTAGGTGTTCCCTAATGGACATATTGGATGATGGAAGGTGTAAAAATCTACCACCAAACATAATGAAATGCACAATGGAATATGGATGCAATGCACAAACAAAAGTAGCGCACCGCGCCTCAACACATCATACACAACAATGCTCAATAGTTTTCCATCGAAACCTCCAATCTCCACAAAATAATTCCACCAATTCAATCAAGTTCAATCCAACCGAACCTCCAATCTCCACAAGTTATATACCACCAATTTGCAATAAAAATAATCCCTAGTTCTCCTCTAACAATTCTCCAATCAAATTATTAAAATAAAACAAAATATATACAAAATAAACAAAAAAAGCCTAAAATAAAGAGAAAAAGAAAGAATGAAAATCTAATGTGGTATTTACACAAAAAATGAAACGAAGTTACCGATGGCCTAAGCCGAAGATTCCTCTGTCATGGTAGATGGATGGAGATCCAATTCACCAATTGCTCTTCATCCTAAGCTAGTAGTGCTTGCCTCATGCCTTTGGTCCCCGGCAACAGCACCAAAACTTGACTCGCCTCCGTAATGCAGTTTTCCTACAAAATGGAGTTAGCACCCCGCAAGAGTATGGGGGTCGCGATGAAGTATAAACCGGTAATCCGGTATCGTTCTCTCCCAACGGACATAGCCAAATATAAGCTCTAGCACTCAACTCACACTAACCTAACTTAAGATTGGATTGCAATGATGTGGGGAATTAGATCTAAAATAAAAAGGAAGATAAAATGACCGAAAATGTTTTGGATTTTTGACGATGGTTTTGAATTACTAACCTAATTTGTGGTTTGTGCAATTATTAGCCAAACATAATCAATAACCTAGGTTTTCTATGACATCTTTAATCAATTATTGGGAATGAATTTCTAGCAATTGTGGAGTATTTTTTCAGTCAAGAGTCCTAAATTAATACCATCGATTTGGGTGATCAAAATCTCCAAACTTAGTCAATAATTTAAATTTTCTAAAATTCTACATCTAATTACTAGAAATTCGAATTCTAGGAAAATATGGCAATTAATTCATGAGACACCTCCATTGAATTCCTTGGATTATTTGGGTGATTTTCACATTTAAACCCAATTTAAATTACTAGCTACTTGAATACATCATAAAAACTTGTAAAAATGAAAAGAGAAGCATAAAGAGATTTAAATCTAACATTAACTACAATAATAGGACTGTTTGGTTACAAGGAAAGTGAGAGAAAATGCAAGAAAGTGAAAGAAAGTGAAATAAAATACAATACAATGAAGAAAATTACAAGTTTCTACACTATACTACAATTACAAAGCTAAATCTAAGTTAAAAATGAAGAAAAATGGAAAAAACTAACCTTGGAGGAGCTCTCCTGCCGCCCCTTTGCTCCCAAAAAACCCTAACTACTCAAAAACTATACAAAAAATCCTAAAAAACGCAGCTTCGGACGCAAAAAACACAATCTGGATGAACAGTAACCGTCCGAATACCGTCCGGACGGTCCGTTCGACGCCCGTTTGAAGTCCGTTAACCGTCCGGACGGTTACTGTTCACCGTTCGGACGGTACTGTTCATGACGGGTACTATTCACATTGTTCAGCTGCAGAAATTTTGAAACTTGATTTGGCCACCCTAGAGTTTGATTCAGCCGATGTACATTAGACACAAAGTTGTAGAGCTTGAAATCTTCTTTCCAATGACGTAAACATCAACTTAATCAGATATCGGAGTCAAAAGTTATGGCCAAAATACCGAGACAGGTTTGAATTTTCATGAACAAATTATTCGCCTTGAACCCGCTTTAATTATTCTTGCTTTCTTTTTGCCTTTATTAGCTTATATAACCTATAAAACACATATAAAACATACTCAAACAAATATCTAACTAAAATAAGATAATTAATTACAATATAAGTCTAACAAAGTACAAATTAAGGGCTTATGATTACACTTTTAGAGTGTAATCAAGCTACAATAACGTTGCATGGCTTCCAAGTCCTGAATAGCACCTTGATCAGAACAAGGCATCCACTACATTAGTAAAAAGTTAAGCAAAAAATCAACCAAAAAGCATGATAGAAAGACGACTTACCACCATGGAGGCATGAACTACCTTGTTAAAAATATCTTTAGTAGTTGTGTTGCTCAACTCCTTAATATCTCCAAGCGGCACAACAGCTTGACGAACCCTGGCAGTAACATCGGCATTAAAAAGAATGGAATCTTCAAAAGTCATGGCGCGATCACCAACTTGTGGGTGAACCACGAACTCATCGACCTCCTTCTCCCTTCCCTTGCCCTTATCTTCTTCCTCAAGGTATGTTGACCTCTCTGAAGCATCATCAACCTCAGCAGCCTTCACCAGCCTCCTCTTCTTCTTCGCGTCTTGAGGCACCATAGGCTCCACCAAATCTATCATTGTGGGCACCGTCGGGAACGTGATGACTGGAGATGGCGTAGGTGTGGAAGCAGCAACAAAAACAATATCGGTGGATGCACTCGCTCCATCCCTCTTCCTCTTTTTGGTAACATTCTTCTTAAGGAAGGTCGCTAGGTTTCGGGACTGTGGGTTCTCCATACCACTTTCAGCAGCAGGGAGTTGAAGCATGACAGACAGAAAGTCTCCAAGCTAATGCAGGCCACCTTCTACCTTCTGGACAATAATCATGTCCTCCGGTACCTCGTAAGTGGCTGAGAAGGACTTGTACTGAATTAGGTAGCCCAATAATATGTGAACAGCCTAACCAATTCCTCCCAACTCACCCTCGCCCTTGTATGCCCAGGCTTGGTCGAGAGCAACGATGTCCACACCAACTTGTTCAAGCTCTTTCTCTTTAATGCCGAAGTCAACTACAAAGGCAAAAACACAATGTTAAGATCAACAGAGACAGGTGAACTAGCTTAGCTTCAATCATTCCATGGAACCCTAAGAATTACCCTATTACATACGCTTATTCAATAAGCTATACTTTAAACGTACAATCACACTGGCAGTGATTACACTGCGGTTTAGTAGCTTGTATTTGAAGTAATTATTGCGTGAGAAATGCTTGAAATGATGTCCAAGATCAAAGAGCAAATGAACATAATATAGTACACCCAAAAAAAAAAAGGTAAATTACACACCTCTATAGTTTATACTAAATATCACTTGGTTTCTGACTTTCTAACTATGAAAATCAACCCGCCTACACTGACAGTTAAGTGGCAATATGTACCTTCTGTCTAGTTGTTGAAAAATGTTCATTAGGTACTAAAGTATTTTGTTTATTTTTAGAGGGCTTGGTGTTTATTAGTTTAATTTTGTTGTTGTTGTTGTTGTTGTAATTCTTTCATAATAAAGAGCAACAACTATGAGACTGAAGGCTATGAGCTCAGCAATGAAGGCTTGTAACCAAGTAAGAAAAATTTTCCTCTTAAAAAAAAATGCGTAATTTAATTTAGTAGTTGTTATATTATTATCATTTTCGAGCTTGGAGAAAGCCTCTAAATTGAAATCCTTTTGCTCTAGAAATATTGTGACCTCAAATTTGGGCCAAGCCCGATTAATCAGCCCATTTTGTATTGGGCTCATTGGATTACTATTTCCAACTTCCATGAGTGGGCCGAAATCAGGCCACTATTGATTCAAAAAGTATTTTGCATGCTTCTTACAAGGCAGGATAATGTTCAACAACATACCATTGGCCTCATAGCCCAGTGCTATCCCTTCACCACCCAATCCGACGAATCAGAAATAAACAAATAATAAAGAAATAAATAAAAGGAAGGGAGTTTCAAATATTCGCAACATATATGAGAGAGAGCAATATTTTCTAAAATATATGCTATATTATTAAAGGATCCAAAACCAACTTTAAGAGCACGGTCTATAATTTCCATATAATTTCATTTGCAATGTGGATACAACACAATTTAATTTTCACCCTTTTTTTTTGTTTTGTTTTTGGTATATATATATGTGCGGAGGATTTTCTCTATGCAAGTTATAATCAATCGACCTGGAACTTGAGCGCTGTAGATCCTTGCCGTCACCTATAAAATCACCAAGGGTGAGCACTTGCCGATCAAGGTTGCTCGGCTGGAGGCATTCCGAAGCTTAGATTAGTTGGGATACACGGTTCACAAGTGGGTAGAGAGAGAGAAAGAGAGAGAGAGAGAGTATGGAGGGGGAAGCTGATTGCCAGTCTTTTTTTTTTTATTTTTTTATCTTCCCACCTTTAAACCTTCTTATGCACCTTTATAGGGTTGCACCTGTCACGTCTGCTCCTAATGAAGCGTCATTAACGTTGTTTTAGGGCAAGTGTAATCACACATGTCTTCCACCTGCGAACGATACTTCACAACAATCTCAAAGATAAGAATCTTAAAAGGATAAACAACATCATTATATATAAATCATCTCAAAACCGTTTCATTGTATATATAAAAACCCATTCACAATCACTATATATAAGTATAGAAGACCACTAAACCAACAATACAATAATTACAAGACCAAATATAAACAAAATTCAAAACATCCATCTTTAAAGTGCACAACATATACAAAACTACGACTTGACTAATAGGGCTCTTCAAAACTCTCCAACTTGATACCAATAGCAGTGGATCAGACATCACTATCTTTCTTGCAAAACAATCTATGTGGGCGTGAGCTATATATCAATGTGCTCAATAAGATAATCAAACTCATAAAAAAATGAATGCTAAATAAAGAAATAACATCATACACTTGTCACTAACATCAATGAGAAATGCCTCTTGTAATCCAATATTTGATGTCACTACATATACTCACCACTTTGATAACATTAGCCTAATATATCAATGGCTTGTTATTTAAGAATATCTCATGTGATTGAACTTTCTCCTTGCATTGCAAATTATAGACACAATGCATGTTGTATGCAATGCCACCTTGTAATCCAACAATCAACACCAAAATAGATAATAAGACATTCAATTCAATACGAATAAGAATATTTTCAATCCCCCACACAATCAATATCAACATTAACAACAAGACATTCAATTTAATACGAATAAGAATATCTTAAATTCCTACTTCAACTTACTATACCAAGAGAATTCACTCCTTTGGTAGAATTGGAGTGTCTTTAACCGCTTTCGAACCTAACACACACACCATCACATCAAACGTGTGAGATTATAATGTTATATACAATAAATCATGTATATACTAAGTTTATAGCTCACCAACACCAAGAAATGATGCTACAATGACATGGTAAGACTCAATGAAGATGCATCATATCATAAATGTAGGTATTAAGCTACCTAACACACATTACCATGTTAAACTTATGTAATATATGCATAATCATTGCATGTTTATGACTTATAACTCATAAACATAAGAGATAATACATTAATGATACTTTAGAAACTCAATTAGAAGTGTTAAACCCTTCCCAATACAATGCAAGTAGGTAAAATGCAAACGGAGGTCAAACCAGTGAAAGGAAGTGTGCCAGTGTGCCCCTAGAGCATGCCAGTGTGCCCTAGTGGTCCCTATTTGTCACACCCCCAATCCAATTAGACACCAATTATGTCACATTAGGCGAGGCGAATCGTACAGGTCACTGTACCTGAGAATGACACTTTACCACACACCCAAAATTAAAAAAAACACAGCGGAATAAATACTCTCTTTTATATAACCCTATATATAAAGTATATGAGAGTAAACAATACCATTATCACATAACAATCTCACATATAGGTACATAACAAACCCATAAACTATTGCTAACATATAACAAAATACAACTATGACGATAAACTGAAAGCAACAACAAGAGCTTCCCAAGCCCCGAGACATGATCTCTGACACTAATGTGAATGCCACCGCAGCTCAGACCAAGACTACAGTAAATCAACCAACATTTCTACGTTACTTGCCAAAACAGTTTATGTGGATGTGAGCTAATTGTCAACGTACTCACAATAGATAATCAACCTCATAAAGAATGATAAATAAGTACCACAATACACATCCAGGTATAAATGATCAATATATACATATCATGAATGCCTCAATACAATGGAAGTGTCACCCACATGTACGCGCAAATTTAGATAATGTTGGTCCAATGAGTGATGGCTCGTTATTAAAGATGCCCCACATCGACACCCCCTTTAGGTTAACGCCACATCGGTTAAACCTTAGGTTAGCCCCGCATCAGCAAAACCTTCTTCTATGCAATACAATGCAAGGCACACAAGATAAATGTATGCAATGCCACCTCCACCTTATATATATAACCTCTAATGTCCTCTCATATATCATATATCATCTCACATATACTAGCATTAATATCATGTTATAGATAATCATCAAGTAATTCAATATGAACAAAACTATCTATATTTCCACCAATCACCGCACACACTGTTGAAGACTGCAGAATTTTTCACAACCTGGCTATAGTACATATGCATAATACCAAAAATTCTGATCTAATTAGCATCATCTAATCTATGTGATTAGTATCATACATTCGAGGTCTTTCTGGTTTAATCCCGAA
>CM065386.1:12997500-13037500 GCA_033060915.1 Euryodendron excelsum
ATTGGGGGAATCCCGCCGGTCTTTGATACTTAGCTTTCACCTGTTGGCAAGGTAAACATTTTGCCACAAATTCAGCAATATCTTTTTTCATACTTGGCTACCAGTATATCTCTCAAAGATCTCTATACAACTTGGTGCTCTCTGGCTGCATAGCATATATATAATGAGTGATGTGCATCCTCTAAAATTTCATTCTTCAAAGCCAAATGATTAGGTGCACAAAAATGATTTTCCAACATTAAAGTACCATAGTCAAGAATAGAGAAATCGGTGCTCACCTTTTCCATCATCTCTTGCCTAATCTTCATTAACTACTCATCCTGCATTTTAAGTTCCGAGATTTGATCAAGTAACAATGGTCTCACCCGAAAATGAGCTAACATGACACTTATATCTTTCTATTCAAACTCCACTCCCAAATGAGCTAACATTCATAGTCTTTAATCAAATCCATCCATCTCCTCTATCGTACATTCAAGTCTCGTTGAGTAAATAAGTACTTTAAACTTTGATGATCTGTGTATACCTCGAAAGATTCTCTGTACAAATAATGTCTCCATAGTTTCAATACAAACACCGCCACTATCAACTTCAATTCATGTAAAGGATAGTTCTTTTCATGTGTCTTCAACTGTCTTGATGCATAAGCGATAACTCTTTCCCTTTGCATCAAAACACAACCTAAACTGTGATGTGAATCATCACTATACACCATAAAGTCTCATTTCCTAGAAGGAATTGTTAATATCGGTACTGAACTCGGCTTGGTCTTTAACTCCTTGAAACTATGTTCACAATCGATTGTCCACTCGAATACCATTCTTGCTAGGTAACCGCGTCAAAGGAACGAAAATCAATGAAAAGCCTTATATAAATCTCCAATAGTAACCTGGTAATCCCAGAAAACTTCTAACCTCTGAAACATTCTTCCATTGTCCCCAGTTAATCACAACTTCAATATTTTTTGAATCCACATTAATTCCCTCTACAAAGATTACATGGTCCAAGAATACTACTCTGTTCAACCAGACTTCACATTTGCTAAACTTGACTTATAATTATTTTTCCCTCAAAGTTTGCAATACAAGTCGCAGATGAGTCTCATGTTCTTCTTGACTATGGGAGTAAACCAATATATCATCAATAAAAACAATCACAAAGGAGTCAAGAAAAAGTCGAAATACCCTGTTTATCAAATCTATGAAGATATCAGGTGCATTCGTTATCCCAAAAGGCATCACCAAAAACTCATAATGGCCATATCGCGTACGAAATGCAGTCTTTAAAATATCGCTGTATTTTACATTTAGCTGATGATATCCAGATCTTAGATCAATCTTCGAAAAGAAACAAGCACCTTGCAATTGATCAAACAAGTCGTCAATCCAAGGTAAATGATATTTATTCTTTACAGTAACCTAATTCAATTGCCAGTAGTCAATACACAATTTCATAGTACCATCCTTTTTCTTCACAAAAAAAATTGGTGCCCCTCATGGTGAAACACTTGGTTGAATAAAACTTTTCTCAAGCAAGTCTTGCAACTGCACTTTCAACTCCCGCAATTCGGATGGTGCCATTCTATACGGTGAAATTAAAATTGGTGTTGTTCCCGGTAACAATTCAATAGAAAACTCTACTTCTCTGTCTGGTACCAACCTTAGAAGCTCATCTGGAAAGACATCTGGAAAGTCTAGAACCATAGGAATATCAGATAACTTCAATTTTGATTTGGTAGTATCAACTACATATGCAAGATATCCTTTACATCCTTTCTGTAACAGCTTCTTAGCTTCTAAAGCTGATATCAAACAAGTTGAAACTACATTTCTTTCCTCTTGGAACCTAAATTCTGCTTCAGTCGGCATTCTAAAAACAACTTCTTTCTTAAAAAAATCAGTAGACGCATGATAAAAAGATAACCAAACCATCCCCAATATCAAATCAAAGTCATGAATAGCTAACGGAATCAAGTCAACTATCAACTCTTTACCCCCAATTTTGACCACACAATCTTTATATACCATGTTTACTATTATCAAATCTCCCACCGATATAGACACAAGTAAAGGTTGTGGCAATGGACTACATGGTCTATCCAAATGCATTCTAAATGCAATAGAAACAAATGAATATGTGGAACCCAGATCTAACAACACATATGCCTTTTTATCAACTATAGATACCATACCTGTCACAACATTAGGAGTAGCCTACACATCCCTCAGTGTTATGGCATGGACTCATGCTTGAGTGCGTGATTCAGGTGTCGTGACTTATTCCTGTTGTGCACTTCCTATTGCTCCCTTATTTTCACCATCACTACCAGTCACACTGCCTACTGATGTTGTTGTCATAGGATTCTGGGTACAATGTCTCGTTATGTGTCCCGGCAGTTCACACTGATAACATATATCGGACCACGACATCGGATAATCCCGAATCATGCCCCTTAGCCCCATAGTGATAACAAACGTTCCCTCTAGTGTTGCCCGATCTTGAACCATTCGGTCTAACTAGCGGCCTCCCTGAGCCTTTGCCCTTAAAACTCCCTGTACCTATCAAACTACCAAATCTTGTACCTTCCACTCTAGGATTCAATTGTCTTAACTTTGTTCTACAATTGTCACCGTTTCTGAAGGCTTCTGTTGTGATATTCCAACTGCTGAATCAAATATTCTCTTTTTGAATTGTTCTCATCTGCTCGAATATTCTTTCATATCCCGTTCCACAATTTTAGATTTGTTCACCAACTCCACATGCCTTGTTAATTCAAATGGAGATACTCGAGACCGAATCGATAACGTTAGTCCTTGTTCAAATCGCCGGCATTTTGTATCCTCAATGCATACTAAGTTAGGTGTAAATCTGGACAAAGCTATAAAATGTTCTTCATACTCTACTACCAACATACTCCCTTGTTTCAGTTTAATGAACTCCTGCTCTTTCTGATAACGATAGATAAGTAGAAAGTATTGCTCATTAAAGATTACCATAAACCGTTGCCATGTGATCAGTCCTCCTTTATGTTGAACATTCATCATGCGTTATATGGCTTTCTACCAATTCCTTGCCTCACCTTTTAACATAAATATAGCCGAGGGTAATCTCTGTGCATCAGTTATGCTCATCACCTCAAAGATAGCCTCTAACTTTTTAAGCCATTCCTAAGCCACCAATAGATTAGTTGCCCCCACAAAGTCTGGCGGATTTAGCTTTATGAACTGTTCATACAGAGTAGTACTCCTTGGTGCCGGTCTTGCCATTTGAACTTTTATATATTGTGCCATAAGATTAGCAAGTCTATTTGTGGCATCGAGGACACGTGGCTCCTGAGCTATTTCCTTTGCACCTCTTATTGAAGCTGATGACTCCCCTTCTGACTCTTATTATGCCATGCTTTTTGCGCCAAACCAGAATAAGTACACAAGATACATAGCCCACACCAACCGACATCAACAACACCTTAAGATTTACTGCAATCCTAGACAACAACTCTACGTTGTAGCCTCAGTTATGTACTTTGGTTGATAACCTGCTCTGATACCAAACTGTCACACCCCCAACCAATTAGACACCAATTATGTCACATTAGGCGAGAAGAACTGTATAGGTCACCGTACCAGAGAACGACACCTTACCACACACCCAAAAAAAAAAAAAAAAACACAGCGGAATAAATACCCTCTTTTATAGAACCATGAATCAACAATGTCTATATATAAAGTATATGAGTGTAAACAATACCATCATCACATAGCAATCTCGCATATAGATACATAACAAACCTACAATTATTACTAACATACAATAAAATGCCACTATGACGATAAACTGAAAGCAACAACAAGAGTTTCCTAAGCCCCGAGACACGACCTCTGACACCGATATGAATGCCACCAAATGCCACCGCAACTCAGACTAAGACTATAGTGAACCAACCAACATCTCCACGTTACCTGTCAAAATAGTTTATGTGGATGTGAGCTAACTGTCAACGTGCTCACAATAGATAATCAACGTCATAAAGAATGATAAATAAGCACCACAATGCACACCCAAGTATAAACGATCAATATATAGATATCATGAATGTCTCAATGCAATGGAAGTATCACCCACTTGTGCACGCAAATTTAGATAATGTTGGCCCAATAAGCGATGACTCGTTATCAAGGATGCCCCACATCGACACCCTCTTTAGGTTAACCTCACATTGGTTAAAGCTTAGGTTAGCCCCATATGGCAAAGCCTTCCTCTATGCAATGCAATGTAAGGCACATAAGATGAATATATGCAATACCACCTCCACTTATATATATAACCTCTAATGTTCCCTCATATATCATATATCACCTCACATATACCATCATTAATATCATGTTATAGATAATCATCAAGCAATTCAATATGAACAAGACTATCTATATTCCGACCTGTCACCACACACACACCCCACTACAAAGATCACTCCTTGAATGACGTTAACACATCTTGCACCCCGTTAGTTCCTATCACCATAACTGTGTTAGTTTAGGAACTTTAATATATAAGTCAGCAATAATAAACAGGGCAGTGCTGCAGAAACAAAAATTCAACAGCAGATGACCTATTTTTGATAAATTATTAACATAGGTAAACGACATTTAAATGACCCGAAATTTGTTACAGATTATCATCAACCCTTTTCTTAGTTACAATAAAATTTTCATAACTTTTGGACTACTCTAAATTGGTCGAATGCTCTATCAAAATAGGGGTCGCAGATCTGGGCATCAGTATTCTACAGAGACATTCCAACTTAAAAAATTCACCATAATTTGAAATTACAATATTTTTAAGTGAATCCAAAGCCCAAATGATTTGCATAACCCTAACTTATAGTGTTCAAAAATTTAGTCACAAAGAAGATGTTTAGGTAGATCAAAACATCTAAAACTTATCTTACAACCAATTCTTCCTTAGGTTTTTTCCCTGTTCTCCTTCCCCTTTCTTTCTTCTTCCTCTTTCTTTCTATCGATTTGACTAATGAAAACCAACCCTCTTGACTTTCCTCTTGATCTCTTGACTAGCAACCAAAATAGATACAAGGACACCCCTCACATGTACCTCACATACACACACTCACCACTTGACTTATTAACCAACTCACCAATTGAGTTACCACTCAACTCCTCACAAGCCACACGCCACACGCCACACACACACACATGCACAAATCATAATTAAATATGTAATAAATATAATTTATTATGGAATTATGAGATTAGAGTCTCACATTATGGGTGCCCCTCACTAGAGGACTGCGCCAATAGGTGCCCCCAAGCGCCAGTGCGCCCTTCCCCCCCTTGGTCTAAAATTGTAACTTTTCAAAATATGGTTTTAAACCTCCTTTTCAACTTGAACACAATTCTAAGTCCTTTAAAGCCTAGAATAAAGTTCTAAAGCCTCAAACAAGACTTCAAAGCATTAGAACATGAACACTATGAAGAATCTTAGGTTTGTTCTTTAAATTCTAAGCTTTTGGATTCAATTCTACCATTCAAAGGCATGATAGGTCTTTCTAATGTAACAATCCATTCAACACATGCAAACAATCAAAATAATACATGAAAGCAATGATGGACTTGAGATTTCTCACCTCAAATAATGAAAACACAACATTCCTCTTCAATTCCTTCTTCCTTCTCTTCTTTTTTCTCTTTTTCTCTCTCTTTACTTTCTTTTTCTTACTCTTTCTCTTTTGCCAAACATAATTACTACACAAGTTCATCCCTCCTCTCTCTTCCCTTGTCTTGAAGTCAACTATATATACAACTCATATCTAACTCTTCATATGTCACACACACAAAAATGCTACAAATAAAGCACACACCTAATGAAGCACACATTTCACATGGCTTTCACAAGCACACACCTCATACACATACCTTATGCACACACCTTGGTAGCTTTCACATACAAGCACACCTAGCACCTCCTTCACCACACACCACTAATCCACATGATTAACATAATTAAACACACTTAATGATAATTAATTATCATTAATGTTAAGCTAAGCATGAAGATTAATTAAGCTAATTAATCAAGATTAAAAATGAATAATTCCCTATGCTCCATTAAAACATATTAATCAAGCTCCTTAATTAAGGAAATCATGCACTCACAAGCATGGTACTAAGCTAAACATGATGCTAAGCAAGATAGAGTTTTACAGCACCTGTCTTCCTAGTTGTGGCCCGGTTGATCAGGCTTGTCCCCCTAGTCCAGAAGGTTTAGGACCATTATCTTGAGAGTGGGGTGTGGTTCTTGACTTTGTGCGTAAGCCCAGCCCACTCTCCTATCCCTTGAGAGATTAGGAAGAGCAGTTCCTTGCTCAACTAAATATCATGACTTAGTCAACATCATGCTCATGTGGCTAGTCTAATGGGAGATGGCCTCTTTGGGTGGAAATTACTCCCTCAATATATGTATACACACACACACATATATATATATTATATTTTCTAAAAAAGAATATATTCTAATTTGAAATGATATAATTGGGGTAGTTTGTTCTATGAATCCAAGTTTCTCATATGAACAAGAATATAGAAACTTTGATATTTTCAGATATGAGTGCCTATGTAGGAGAGGGTTTCAGTGTTGGAAATAATTTAAAATTTTTTTAATACAAAAATATGAATATATTATTGTATGATGGCATTCCAAATGTAAGTTTTGAATATGAAACAATTAAAGGGTGTGGAGTGGACTTCTTTGATAATACAATTAACTTGCATGACACTATAAGTTCTTTTAAACTTGTCTCAATTAAAATGGATAGACACTTAACATTTTTTAAAAATTACTTGCAAAAAAGGTTTCAAGAACTCACAACTCTAAGGTGTCCCTAACCCTTTTATGCTTAGGGATGCCAAAAGAAATGTGATACATAAAATACAACCCCCAAGGTTGTCCATATTAGGGTTCCAAAACTCTAAGCGTTTTCAAAAACTCTTTTTAAAAATGATTTTCCAACATCACATTCTTGAAGCAATCCTAATCCTCCCATGGTTAGAATTGTTTAAGTACAAGTGAGATATTCAAGAAAGGTTCTATAACCCAAAAGTTAAAAAAAAAAAAACCAATGGAAAGTCTCTAGCCCCTTTTCCAAATTTGTTTTCAAACTCATTGCCCTAAGGGAGTTTAGTTCTTCAATGACTAACCTCTCAAAGGTAATGAAACATTAAACATGTCTTTCAAAAACTACTTTCAAAAGTTTTTCAAAGACAAGTTTGCAAGAGTACTTCCAATCCAAATCCTACTTCTAAAGTTTTTAAAACAAACTTCAAAACCTTTCTAAAACTCCCTTGAATTGTTTCAAAAACATTTCAAAACTCCCTTGCATCAATTTCAAAAATATTCAAAAATCATCTTCAAATCTAATTTAAAAAACACTTCAAAAATCCCAAGTCTTATTTCAAAAAGCTTTTTTCAAAATTCTTAAGTTCTCTTTTTCCAAATACCTACTAGCGTCTTCAAACCTTTCTAAAAACCTCAATGTGTCTTCAAAGTATTCCAAAGGTCCCAAAGTGCCTCTTTTCTATCGAGCCCTTACCAAAACTACAAATGACCTGATTTTCACTAAATGAGATACGTAAGCAATTTAAAATGGTATGGTCATAATTTTTATTTTAACTCAAGTCCCTTTTCAAAACTCTATATCAATTCAAGATCCCTATTTTAAATTCCTTCAATACTTTCATATTTTCAAACATTTTCCTCAAAACTTGCATCATGCATCATTCATCCCAAAAAGTGATGATGATCAAACCCCGTTTTCAAAATTCTAAAGTGGATATTAAATGGATAATAGTAACTGATTATTCAAGTCAGTGAATTAAGGGTGATTAGACATGTAGGTACCAAAAAGGCGAGGTAGGGTGATGATCTTAAGATATCTTCCTTACACGTAACCAACCCCCAGAACATAGATTTCTGTTTTCAAAATACCAAAATGGAGTTATTTTCAAAAAGGGCTTAAAACTCTCCAAAAGTCGCCAAAACAACCTATTTTCTTAAAAACCCTCTTTTGAGGAAGTTTTCCAAAATCTTTTTCTAAAACCCTAAGTTTAATCTTCAAATTATACTTAGTTTTAGGTGACCTAACACACCTCAATCAAGCTAGATGGCAACTCCTATTTTTCTAAAATGCCCTTAATCAAACCGATTTCAAGTTCAAACCTAGTCGCACTCCTTTTATGAGGATGAGTTCTAATGACAGAGTTTTGTGTTTTTTCTCGAGTCGAAAGGACTTGGTTAAAAATCGGGGCATGACAGACCCCATCATTTGAGCCTCTAATTTCTAGTGTCATAAAGCTTGTCCTTTCTGAACAAAAAATACCCACTCCGAAAAGAAAACTTTTACCGTCCACATTGAAATATGTATTCTTTGGTGAAGATGAATCTTATCTTGTTGCTATATCCTCTACCCTGTCTGAAGGCCAAGAGAATAGTCTTTTGAAAGTGCTAAAGAATCATAAAAAAGCCTTAGATTGGACCATTGCAGATCTTCATAGAATTAGTTCTTTTATATGCACACATTGCATATATCTTGAGGAAGAGTCTAAATCGGTGCGTCAAATGCAAAGGCATTTAAATCCCAACACGAAAGAAGTTGTGAGAGGAGAAGTACTGAAACTTCTCAATACGGGTATCATATATCTCATCTCTGATTCAAAGTGGGTTAGTCCAACCCACGTTGTTCCTAAGAAATCTGGAGTCAGGGTAATTCAAAAGGAGAAAAATGAACTAATGCCCTCTAGGATTCAAACTGGATGGCGCATGTGGATTGACTATCGCTGACTGAATGTTATTACTAGAAAATACCACTTTCCACTCTCATTCTTGGATCAAGTCTTAGAACGAGTGGCAAGACGAGCCTTTTACTATTTTTAAGATAGGTACTCTGGGTACAATCAAATTGAAATTGCCCTAGAAGATCAGGATAAAACGACTTTCACATATCCTTTTAGTACTTATGCTTACAAAAGAATACCCTTCAGCTTGTGCATTGCACTGGCCACCTTTCAAGGGTGCATATGAGTACCTTTAGTGATATGGTGGAGAGATTCTTGGAGGTTTTTATGGATGATTTTTCTGTGTACGAGGATACCTATAAGAGTTGTTTGGAACACCTCGAGAAGATGTTAGAAAGATATGAGAAGAGTAACATTATCCTAAACTGAAAAAAAAGTGTCATTTCATGGTGACACAAGGTATAGTGCTTGGGCACATCGTGTCTAGCAAGAGGATTGAGGTAGATAAAGCCAAAGTTGAACTAATCCAGAAACTACTTACTCTTAAAACTGTGAAAGACATTTGATCTTTTCTTAGGCATGCTAGTTTCTACTGGTGATTCATAGCAGAATTTAGTGTCATCTCTCATCTAATGTGTCATATATTATCAAAAGACATTTCATTTGAATGGACGTCTGAATGCCAAGAAGCTTTCGACAAGCTTAAAGAGCTGTTGATAATTGCACCTATCATTCAGTCACCCGATTGATCATCACTTTTTAAGTTAATGTGTGATGCTAGCGATTATGCTATAGGAGCAGTTTTGGGACAGAGAGTGAACAAGAAACCCTATGTTATCTAATATGCAAGCAAAACCTTGAAGGAAGCCTAATTGAACTATACCACAACTGAAAAGGAACTCATTGCTGTTGTTTTTGCATTAAATAAATTTCGGTCATACTTGGTAGGGTCATTAGTCATCATGTATACTGACCATTCTGAACTAAAGTACTTATTAACCAAGCTTGATGCAAAGATACGCCTCATCCGTTGGATTCTTTTGTTACAACAGTTCCACATTGAAATTTGAGACAAAAAAGAAGTAGAAAATGTGGTTGCTAACCATTTATCACAGCTTCCTACTGATGGGGAAGCCAAAGATATTCTCCCTATCAATAAGTATTTTTTAGATGAGCATCTTTTTCAAATCCAAGCACTTTCTCAAGTAACTGTTTCATGGTTTGCTGATATAGCCCACTTTTTGGCTACTGGCAAAATACCACCACACTGGTCTTACTTAAATAAACAAAAATTCTTCAAACATGTGAGGTATTTCTTCTGGGATAATCCGTACTTGTTCAAGTAATGTTCCAATCAGATAATTCGTCGGTATATCCGCTGTAATGAGTTTCAATCTGTCATAGAGTTCTGTCACTCCAATGCTTGTGGTGGGCACTTTAGTTTGAAAAAGACGATTGCGAAAATTCTGCAATCTGGCTTATATTAGCCCACCATGTTTCATGATGTTGACACTTTTTGCACATCTTGTGATAAGTGTCAACGATTAGAAAGTCTGACTAGAAGGCACATAATGCCCTTCAACCCCATTCTTACTCTTGAGATATTTGATTGTTGGGATATTAATTTCATGGGACCATTCCCTAGTTCATTTGGACTCCTTTACGTTCCTGTGGCCATTGACTATATGTCTAAATGGGTGGAGGTCATTACTTCTCATACCAATGATCACCGTGTTGTGCTTAAGTTCTTAAAGAAGAATTTATTTTCTCGCTTTGATATGCCTCATGCTGTTATTAGTGATGGTGGTACTCACTATTGTAATAAATCCGTTGGAATGTTAATGTGAAAAAATGAGGTCGTTCACAAGGTTAGTACACCTTATTATTCCTAAACTTGTGGCCAAGTTCAGTTAGCTAATCAGCAGATTAAGATCATTCTTGAGAAAACTACTAATCCTAACCGCAAGGACTAGTCCTTAAGATTAGTAGATACATTCTAGGCTTATAGAACTGCTTACAAAACTGTGTTAAGTGCTTCTCCTTACAGGCTTGTGTATGAAAAATCATGTCACCTTCCGGTAGAAATTGAACACAAAGTCTATTGAGCCATTCGCCAATTTAATAAGACCATAGATGCGGACTACCAAACTAGGAAGCTACAACACAATGAACTTGAGAAACTCTGAAATGATGCCTATGAGAATGCAAAAATCTCTAAGGCCAATATGAAAACATTCCATGACTAACATATCCTTCGTAAGTCTTTTCATATCGGTCAAAAAGTATTACTTTACAATTCCCGGTTAAACTTGTTTTCGGACAAATTGAAGAGTAAGTGGTCTGGATCTTATCTGGTAAGAGATGTGTCACCGAACGAAGTGCTAGAAATTGAAAATTCCAGCAATGGGAATGTTTTTAAAGTCAATGGGTAAAGATTGAAGCCTTACTTGAAGAACTTTGTAAGTTTTATTGAAAGTGTGAATCTTATGGATCCACCATTGCTTGAGTAGAAGCAACACCCAATCAGTTTGTACAGTTAGTTTAATTTATTTATTTAGTTTGGTAGCTAGTTTATCTTCAGTTGGACGGAAGGGATCTATCTTCCCACCCAAGTATGTCTCCCACACTTTCCCTTCCATTTTTGCCTTGCAGTCGTGGCTGTCATCTGGTTGGGTTTTTTTTTTTGGGGGGGGGGGGGGGGGGGGGGGGGGGGGGGGGGGGGGGGGGGGGAGGGACACGTTCATTTATATGTGTTATTATTTTCTATTGTTTTCTCTTTGTGACTGATTGTACCTTAAAAGTGCAATCATTGGTCTCTAATGTGCCTTTGTTAGGCTTAGAGTAAGTGTAATTGTATTATATTATTTGAATATTGTGAATAAACTTGAATTCGTTGTCTTCTCAGGTTATTAATACTAAAGAGATGGAATTGGAGCTTTAATGATGATCTGGGACTTACGACACGTAAAACGAGAAAATTTCGTCAGGCAAAGTCTCACGAAAAGGGGTCATATTTTGCTACAGATGTTTGGTTGAACTGATTTCTATGCTGTTGGAAATATCTCATCAAGTTACAAATGTTTACGTCTAATGTGCGTCAGCCAATTTAGCTCTGAAGGGCCTCAAAATCAAGAAAAAGTGAAGATTGAGTAAAATCAGTGTTCGAACGCCCAAACCTAGCATTCTAATGGGCAGAGAGCTATCAATTCCAATTTATGCTTGGTGTTCAAACGTTAAGGCAAATTTCAGAATTTTGAAGTCCAAACTGTCTCAATATTTTGGCCATAACGTTTTATTCCAACATCTGACTGAGCTAATGTTTATGTCATTGGAAAGACGACTTCACGCTCTACAACTTTGCATCTAATGTGCATCAGCTGAATTAACCTCTAAGTTGGTCAAAATCAAGCTGAAACAAAAAGGTAAAAAAAGGACCTAGAGTTTAAACGGTAAAAGGGAAAAGGCCTAGCATTCGAATGCCAAAACCTACTATTCGAATGGCCAGAGAGCATGCAAGTCCAATTTTGCCTTGGCGTTCGAACACCCGTTTTAAAGTTCGAATGCTAAGACAAAATTCTGACTCGAATCTAGGGTTCGGGCTACGATCCCTATAAATACCAACTCGTTTTATGTTCGAAGGGGGCAGCCATTGTAGCAGGTTTTTATAGTTTTTAGCCTAGAATAACTTAGATTTATTAGTCTCTTGCATTCTTGTAGTCAAATTGACTTCAATATAAGTTTCAATACAAGTTTTCTAAATTCCTTCCATTCAATTCAAGATTTCTTTCATTTCTTCACACTAGATCTAGATTTTTAGATTTTTGTCCAATTACTTCAAGTTACTTTAAGTTTTTCATAGATGGAGATGAGTAGCTAACTCTTCTTATCTCGGGAACAATTGCGAAGACCAATTAAAGATCTTGGATGAACAAAAGAGGTAAAATTTGGGATTTCAAAGTTACAATTTTCTATTTACTCGTTCTTCGTCTTCTTCGTTCTAGAAATCATTGAAAACCTGGATGTTTGATTATATTCGGTAATATTTATGCATGAATCTATAATCAGTATATCCGCTGCTCGAATCAATGGTATTCATCCTTGAATCTAACAACCCAATTTATTCTAGAAGTTGAAGTTGTGAAGAACACTTGGTTTTATCGCTAAATCTTCTGAATTCGAGACTCGCGATATAGTCGAAGGATTTGAGTCATAAAATTATCTCCTTTGGAATTTCAAGAGACGCAATTAGTTGAATCGATTGATCCTGATACTTTAATTTCAACTTGCTTTGATTTAATTGCCTAGTTATTAATTATTTTTATTTTCATTGCAATAGTTTAATAATTCAAAATTCTTGTCAAAACCCAAAAGATTTTTGGTCCCTTTTATTTTTCCTTTTATTTAGATTTAATTCACATAATTTCTATTCAATCCAGGTTAGCTTAGTGTGAGTTTAGTGTCAATAGCTTTTATTAGGCTTGGGGAATACGATTCCGGACTTCCTAAATAAAATTATCACTGTCAACCGTGCACTTGAGAATAAATAGAACACTTTTGGGGGAGAACTAAGTTTTGGCGCCATTGCCAGGGAGGGACACGTTCATTTATTTGTATTATTATTTTTTATTATTTTGTCTTTGTGACCAGCAGACGTTAAAGAACTGAGTAGTGTCATGTCTTCTCATACAGATGGTCGAGGGCTTATATTTTCATGTTGCATCTTTCGAATATTTGCATTTAGTATCAGGAGCGAGATAATTTGTCTTGTAAAGATGGTGCGGAGAGTTGAGCTCCAACATGAACAATCTCAATCTCTTACTGGTCGCAATACTCTGGCCAGTAAGAGAAGATCAAAGAGATTAAATAGGTGTCACCGTTATGCTAGAAACACGTTTGTGGATAAAAATTACAAAGGGAGTAACCGACAAATGTCAGGGAATCAGATGGTTTACTTAGATATTATTAAAGGACAAGTAAATGCTGAGGCATTGAGACACATTGGAATAACTAGAACGGTAGACTATCTTGATTTTGATGTCAAAAGTGTGACTCGACTTTGTAATGATTATTCTTATTAGGGTGTGTTATGTTTAAGTGTTTTATTTGCGTGTTTATCTTTATTTGTAAATGACTAACATTTATTTTGCAGATATTTTATATGTTTTAAGTAACAAAAATATATATGCACAAGGCCGAGAAATGTACAATTTGAATGCACTTGAGATTTACAAAAGAGGTTTGCGGCTCTTTTATAATTTTGTACAGTTTTATGTGAAATACAAATTTAAATTTTGAAAATTTGTTAAAACATTTTTTCATTCACTCTAGCATAATTTTTCTTTTATCCTTTCTTTTTATTACAATTGCAAGATTTTATCTTAACACATAGAAAGAGACTATTTTACATCACTTATTGTCATATCATGACAAATTTAGTATTTTTACATATTGTACAATCATCTTTACAAAAGTGAAGATTTTTTACCAAGTGAGCTTTAAAGCCAATCATGCCTTTCAGAGTGTTTATATTTACTTTTGATGAATTTTTTTCACATCACTCTTTCAATAGCTCTATTATACTTATATTTGACTCAATTGTTTGGATTGCTTAGATAATTGAATATTTTGAATTCTGATAATCTTGAGTTGTTGTGCACTTTCAAAAATGAATCGAGGTCATTTTTTATCCTTTGAGGCACAGATTTATTTATTGACATAATTCTCTTTAAGCCTATTTTTTATCTCTTGCTACATATATCATTGTTAAAATTTCGTCCCTAAATACAAAAGCACAAGTATCTTCACTTGTGCAAGTGAAATTGAGAAAGGGGATGATCTATTCGCAATATGAAAAAAATAATAATAATTTAGCAACGAAGGAAAGAAAAGAAAAGAAAAGAAAACAAAGGAAGCAGGGAAATACGAAAAAAAAATCTTATCAAATCAAATGACATAGGAAAATTGAAGGTATGTATTCATTGATCAATTTATGCCTTGATTACACATGTTTTGAGATTTTTATCCTTTCTTTCTCCCTACTTTAAACCTCATGGCCAAGTTACAACCTAAATAAAGGCTTTAAGGATTTGATACGTATATTACTTGTTCATTCATTTCATAGAGAATTCATTTATCAGTTGCTTGTATGATTTTAATATTGAGTATTCTTTCATGAAGCTATGCCAAGTCATCTCTCACTTTATATATTCACGTCATTTTCTTTACGCTTGTCTGTTTTGATTTTTTATTACATTTACTATTTTATAAGGACAACCGATGTAAGATGCCTATGTTCTTTCTTTTTTAGAGAATATCCAATGAGGTTCAATCAAAGCTTAAAAGATGTATATGTGTTTTAATGTTGTAACACTTTGTTTTATCATATAATGATCACACACACACAAAATCCTCTCATATGTTATTTTAAGACATTATCTTGTTTGTGTATTAAAGAGTAGGATAGACAGAACATGCTTGTGTTTTGATTCATGTCATATTTTATCCTCCTAATCTCAGTTGCAAACTCATTTTAATATTTGTGGGTACCATCACTAGAAATTACTATGAGACATCACTCGTCCACTAGGGGTAACCTAAGGGTTTAAAAACTAGGTGCATATACTAAATGTACTGATCCCTATGAAAGTAGAGCCTATCTTTTTACATGTATTTATTGTTTTGCTAGGGACTAACAAAAGCTTAGTTGTGGGTGTGATTGTATTCTAAAAAGTACAAATTGGAGTCCCTAATTATAAGCTATTATTAATAATTATGTAAATATTAGTTATCATTTTAATCAAATATTAATTTTCTTTTATATTTTTGTATCTTGTGTAGATTTAAACCTAAAACCTAGTAAAATGAAGTCGGCATACACATATACATTTATTTGAGTGTTAATTTGATGTAATATATACATTATATGTGGATGTGTGTGTGTATTAATAGGTATAATATTACATATATATATATATATATATATTAGTGAGTGTATATTATATATTATGTGTGTGTGCGCGCGTGCAGGTGAATAATAAAGTATGTGCAAATAGACACAAATGCATAATAGAGCATGTGCAAATGAAAACAAATTGGCAAATGGCAGAAAAGGACAAGGACAAGCAAAGCAAAAATTAATGAATTGAAGTGTTATTGTCATGATGCAATAATATTGTCGGCAAAGGATTAAAAAAAAACAATATAAGGCTCTTTGAAACCTATAAATAGAGAGGAAGAGAGCCTAGCAGAAAAGGAGGGAGTTACAAATAGAGCAGAAAAAAAGTAAGTAGTTATAGAGAGTTCCTTCAATTTATTTTCTGGCTAGATTTCAATTAATTTGTTAGTGTTTTTCAATCAGTTAATTTTCTGTTTTAGTATTTTCTTTACTGTTATTTCTGCTATGATAAATCATTTTCTTTAAAGCCAAGTCTTTTAAATATGAGTAGCTAGTTTTATTCTTGGAGCCAATTGTGAAGATCATTTGAAGATCTTGGAATATCAACGGAGATAATTGAGTCTTCATTGTTTCATCTTTAAAATCTTTCAATTCTTGATAATTCAATGCTAGATCTTTGAGAAAACTTAGATTATTGACTAAGTTTCGTAATTTCTATGCACAAATTTTAGTTTGGTATAGTTATTGCACAAATCAATAGTATGAATCTATGACTTTAATTTTATTATTTTAGATTTAATTATTATTGATTTTTTGTTCTAATAGCGTAATCTTCTGAATCAAAGGCTCAAGACGAAACCAATTATTTAAGTTATAAAACCTTCGTTGGAATTTCGAGTGAATCAGATGATCAAATCAATTGGATCCAATACCATTTTATTAAGTTTAATTTAAAGTCTAATTCAATAATCTTCAAACCTCCCAAAACAAACTATTTTATTTTGGTTACTAGTTGATTTTGTTTTTTACACCAACTATCCAGATTTCATCGGTACTGTTCATGGTAGAATTCAAACAGGTTAGCTTAATTTTCAACTGAAGTTATTGCAATACTACGGTGTTTAGCATGGCTTAGTCGGTATCTAAGTTTTTACCGTGAATGAATTCTAGTGCCAACTTTGCATATTTGGATAACTATTATCTGTGGTTTGAATCCAATCTTACCAAATTTTATTTACTGCTTCGCCGCACTCGCACTTAGGTGTTAATAGATTATCATATCCTGTGCATAGCCACATGATCCTCTATTTCACACTGATTCTAAACTTACTCTCATTTTATGTAAATTACACCACATAATAAGTTTCAATCTTACCTAAAAAATCATGGATTTTGCTTTGGCCGCCTCCAATTGTAAGCCTCATGCTCTCTCTCTCTCTCTCTCTCTCTCTCTCTCTCTCTCTCTCTCTGAGTAAACTATTGCTGCTCGTTCTTGATAACTACAATTATGTATTGTGTTGTTTAAACTCTACATTAACCCTAGAAATTAGACGCCGACAGTCCTCCTGTTAATCGACTTCCAATCCTTAAATGCCTAAATCGTCTACACTTATGATCCATGAACACTGGATAACTATGACCAATAAAAATAGGTCTTAGGACATTTGGCACTCACACATGACTCGCACCCCATCACGCTTTATAGATGCTCCCACACCCAAGTATGTGTTGCACCACCAATTCCTTTCACCTACACGCACCAAAACATCATTTCACATCGGTTCTGTTTATAGTAAAATTCAAATAGGTTGACTTAAATTTCAATTTAAGTAATTGTAATACTACGATATTTAACATGCCTTAGTCGGTATCTAAATTTTTACCATGGGTGAATTATAGCACCAATCTTGCATGTTTAGATAATCGTTCATTATGGTTTGACTTCGGTCTTACCGAATTTTATTTACTACTTCATCACACCTGCACTTGGATGTTAAGAGATTGTCATATCCTGGGTATAGTCACATGTTGCTCTATTTCATACAGATTCTGAACTTACTCTCATTTTATGTAAATAACACCATATAATAAGTTTCAATCTTACCTAAAAAATCATGGATTTTGCTTTGGCCGCCTCCAATCATAAGCCTCATGCTTCTCTCTCTCTCTCTCTCTCTCTCACTCTCTCTCTCTGTACGTAAACTATTGCTGCTCGTTCTTGATAACTACAATTATGTATTGTGTTGTTTAAACTCTACATTAACCCTAAAAATTAGAGGCTGACGAATCCTCTTGTTAACCGACTTCCAATCCTTGAGAGCCTAAATCGTCTACACTTACGATCCATGAACACTAGATAACTATGACCAATAAATATAAGTCTCAGGACACTTGGCACTCAAAACAGGAATCACACCACACCATGCTCTATAGATGCTCCCACACCCAAGTATGTGTTGCACCACCAATTCCTTTCACCTACACGCACCAAAACATCCTTTCACATCAATGGCCAAGATTTGTCATTACAAGATCAAATGGCTTAAGAAATATTTAGAAATTAAATTTTCACCACCAAAATTCTCCTAACTTCATAAAAACTAATAAATTAATCATAATCATGCAAATAAATAAATAAAATCACATGAGTTAAAAATTCGGGTCTTTACATTCTACCCCTTTTGAATAAAGTTTCGTCCCCGAAACTCACCTAGCCATGCTAATCAAACAATTATGAGTATGACAATCTTCCCCCACAAAATAAATTCGGACCTCCAAACCAGCATATTGAAATGTTTGCGAAAACAAAAGAAAAAACAAAATTGAGAATCCTTCCTGTTCAACCTCCGACTCATGTTCCTAATTAATCTTTTCATACATAAGACTCATACAAATGACTTTCAATGAAATATAATGGCAATTAGCAAAATTAGTTCTCCAATGTCGAAAGGTTAGTCCGATGACTTTATCAACCTATATACATAAGACACATCACATATGTTAAACAATTTAAGGGAATAAATCGAGTCGAAACTCATATCAGTCACTCTTTTAAATACCTCAAAGGATCCTATACATTTAAGTTGCGCACTGAAATTGCATTAGTCTGTTATTTTATTGAAAGGAGATACCAACTTCATGTGATTGATTCTTTCAACATGATCAAGATTCAATGCAGTCCCTTAAACCCAAACCTCCACCATCAAATGTTTTTTTTTTAAAACAGTTAAATATTTGTCGATTGACTCGCTAAAATGCTAACTCACTAAAAGATTTTGTATACAAGCATCCATCACCCCATGACTTATAGATCAAGCACAATATTAGTCAATTTTGTTATCCACCTACACATTATACTGTAAACATCTAAACCACTATCTTGAACCACTCTCATATTAACAATACCATAATTCTGTTAGAATATAAGTCATCTCACCAAGTAATAATTAATGACATCAAATATGATACTAAATTCCGTTCGCAGAAACCACCAAATCAGTAGACAATCCATAGATTTGGGGACTCCTACAACAATCTTAGTCAATGCTAACAATGATAATAACAATAACAATACTAATAATAAGATACCAATGACTCCTGAAAATTTCCTTCATAAGTGAATATGTACTCCACAAAAGCTGTATTATGCATCTAGCCTATCTAATAGAGTGGTTAGCAAAAATTTCTAAGTACAATTGCACAACCTTATAATTACTTACCATAACTTCCCCACAGAAGATTTCTTTGTATCAAGAAAATAGCACAAGTATAATGACATCAAAAACACACATAACTACAATCTACATAGGTACAAAATCTACATCATAATTTTTCACCACAAGTTAAATTATAACCTAAGTAAAACTAATGACAGTATGGCACGAATAGACACATAAATAAGACAAAAATTCCAAAAACTCCATACAATTTTGTTGTCCTTAGAATAATCTTAGCAAGAACATTGTACTATCAATTTCGAACCATCCAATTGAATGTTGTTAATCATCCCGAAAAAGAGAACTCTGAGAGCTTATCAAAACCACCTGCCTTCACATTAATAACGAGATATCTAAAAGCCACAGCATAGACCATCTAAAAATTTATATCTTTCCAAAACTTGAACAACAAGATCTCCCTAATTAATGAAATCACTATAAGCTAAATCTCACACTAGCCACTACCATTGTTGTTTCTTTGACTTGGCCTCTATTTAAAATAACAATATGCAATGCTCAACACCGTTTCCAAAACCAACACTTCTGCCCACATTTTCTTCATTCTAGAGCCCTCCCATAGAAATAATATGAACAATTTATTCATAGTTCTATATCTCACGACCATACCATGACCACAAAATCCATATCCCCTTACTATTAAAAAAAAAAAAAATTTAACTTCTAACAAAAAGAGATGTTCATGAAGTATTAATAGTTAGCAAACTTTCGTATATCAAATCTAACGCATTGATGTTGTCTCTCATCAATATTCACTTATAAACATTCCCACAACCTAAACAAATAACAAAAATCATAAAGCTACTGATCTCTAATATTTATCATGGAAAACTTTCACAACTACAAAGTCTCTTGAACATTTAACCACAAATTGTACCATTCCCTAAATCCACTTAACTAAACTGTATTAACCATTCAAAGTAAGCACAAAAATTTGATCATCCAAACAAATCCCTCATTGTGATTTTGGCATTAAAACTATTATACAAACAACTAGATACAACCGGTATACCTTCACTTACTAACATTTTGGTACTTCAATTTCCATACAACAACTTGAACGTTATTGGCTACTAGCATCTACCGACTGGTTCCTTAACACATTATTGTATCGACATGATCTAATATTCAGACATCATAATCTTCATCTGCAACCATTTCTTAATTGACCTTAATGATGTAAAACAACCGTAGAGAGCAAAAATCAAGATTCTCATGATCTATAAAATCTCACAATTGCCACCTTATAAATAATGACTACAACTCAAATGTAACATATATGGAAATGCTTAAGATCCTCAAACTTCATAATTAATAGTATGCAAGCATGCTCAAGATTTTTTATTTAATTTTTTTTTTAGATCACCATCTATCGCCTCATCCATTGGCGTCCTGCTTTAGGTAATATAATAAGTATGTGTATTATACTTAACAACTTATCAATAAATCTTTCATGTCTACCCATAACAATTTCTATCCATACTAATAACAGATACCATTGGTATCCAAAACTTGGCCAACATATATCATAAGCAATTACCTCTTCCACAGAATCTTGTGCACAAATATACACTGCTAGAACAGTTGGTAAAACTCCTAACATTCCAATCCTTCACAATAACTGGTATAATTTCCCAATGGAGATTTCATCATGAATCTTCTTTTAATAAATAAAATACTTTCCATTAAGAAGTATCAAGGGAATGCAACCAACGTAACAAAAACAAAATCAACAAGAGCAAACAAAAGCCTATACACTCTTTACAACTCCTTTGTGTCAAGAAAACCCCAAAAAGATGGCCTATATCAAAACAAGACCTACTCCAGAGCCACTTATACAACATAGAACAAAGGCATCACAATCCGCCTAAAGGTCCCCTATTTCTTTCACTCCAACCGAACAAAAAAAAGTCTTTCAAATAACCCACAAGTTTAGAAATCCACCATGAAATTTTCTCTTCTAGTTGAGCTATAAATCAAATAAAGCTAATAATGATTTAATAAAAACACACAGAAAAGATAAGATATATGTGTCCAAATTTCTATCAACTTATGCCCCTCAAAAGTGGCCTCAAAATTAACATTGTGCTTTCAAATTCTCAACTTCCAGATCGAACTTTATTTAAGCATCCAATACAATGAATGTCAACGATAACCATACAAACCTCTGCCAAATAGTCAATCAATAACATCTAACAATAGGATCTACACAATAAATAAAACCAATACGACAACCATTTTAATTACAATCTTTCATAGTAAACATTTCTTTCCCAAGCACCATTATTAGATATTCTAATCTAAGAAAACAGAGTGCAGTCTAATATTTAACACCTACCCACCCTAAGTTACCAAAGGATAATCCACAAAATTACACATCATCATAACCTATGCATATTTCAGGCATATACTACTAGGATAATATTTTCAATTATTATAACACACTAGCGAGAGTACAAACATCATTAAACTTCAAGCTAAGATAAAATAACTCCAATTACATTGGCATAACTATGAACCTTTACCATTATAAAACTCCAATGCCGGACTAATGGTTATGATATGCTAACTACCAAGAGTAAATATGGATTTAACAGAATTCCCTAAAATATCTATAAGAAACTACTAATTACACTTACACTTCAAGGATAACACACAACATTACGTGTCCTTAAACTTAAAACAATATAAAATAACTTGGGATAAGTCACTTGAGGAGATTACTTAAACAAAATTAAATATTTACCCAATCATATGTAGCTAAAGGACTCCAGGGACCGACCTCCTCTAAAGACGAAGATACTAATACCAACAAATGTCACAGCTCACTTAGGGATGAGACCGGCCGTGAGCCACTAGCCTTGACTCATGACACACGAAAGCCTGATCACCTAATAGAAACTAGTATCTCATTTAAAACAATAAAAGTTGAAGTCAACACTCAACAGATGGTCTAAATTAGCCACCAATAAATCCATCCTATTCAAAATTAACAACTTTATCAAAATAATTATCAAGTTATAGATTACATGATCTCAAAACAAATAATCTATTAAATGAATAGTAAATCAACAACGTAAATCCTCAAACTCCATAATCTAATTCCAAAGACAACGGAACTAAAAAAAACACAAGTCCTAAGGAGGTTCATGACAAGAGGGTCCCGGCAACCAGAGTCGAACACTATTGACGTCCGTGCTCACCTGAAATGTTATAAGGAGTGTGAGCTCATAGCCCAACTCGTGAACGAAATGACTTAAAATAATAACAACAGTCTAAAAAATAGCATTTTATGGTCAAATAAAGTTCCTGAAAATGCTCCCAATGCCAATTAAATCAATCATGAGAGTGTTCTTATAAATCTGCATGTTTAGATGCAAAACAATTTCTCAATGAATAACTTATCATCTCACAATAAAACCATATTATCACCTCAATGAATAATCATAAGGGAAACCAATCAAAGAAATATATTACAAGTGCCAAATAATGTCTCATGGGTAATATACCCGTTGGATCCAACATCGTACTTAGAGTCACCTAGCATGGCTTCTAGGTTTATTCCCTAAGCTGATCTGGTTGAGATTACCACAATTTTCACGAGCATGTTTCTACAACCGTTGAAAACTAGGGTGGTCACGATTTTCACAAGCCTGTTTTCTAGCTGCTAGAGTCACCCCACTTAAAAAGCCTGTTCCCTAGACTTCACCTGGTCCGTATCCATAATCAAAAGAGTTTGGACCATTAAACAAATGCCATAAACCATGTGAATCATGCTCATATAATTTCTCAAAAGAGTATGATAATAATAATTTCTCTATTGCTGAAAATCATGAATAAAATTCCTCATTTTCTCAATGGTAAGTTTTTCAAATGCTCACTAGGGACAGAATATTTTCCATAATCAAATAAGTTGAATTACTCAAATAGACAGGCGACCCATGAAATATAGAACATGAGTTAAAAATCATGTATTCGAAACCAAAAATGCATAGGGAATTTTGCAATTTATAATAGCAAGACAAAAACCACTCACCTGATACCTGAAGAATTACAGTCTCAAATACACTATCATTACCCTGAATTACAAAAATAAAGACTACCATTAAAAGTTTGTTATAGAATTAAAATCAATTTACAATAACCTAAAAGAAACGCAGTCTACGTGTCGAGAAGCCCACTATAGAAGAGGTTTCGAAATTAAAAATCTATTTGATTGGTCAAACTACAAAAATGTACAAATAGATGTATAGGTTCGACTACACACGATAACAATTCCCAATCCTTTCTTTCTCCTCCATTGCTACCGAAAATCTCTACTCCCACACCCCTTGACATCCCACCCCTTGATTTGATCATTAAAAATTTTTGGTTTTTCTATTTTGCTCATAGTCTTACTCTCTTATTTCAATATTGCCATCTACTTCAATTTTTTTGATAAATTTTTTTTTTTACTCCCACCTTTCAATTTTTAATTAAAAAAAATTTTGATCAAAATTTTTTAATTTCTTTTTACTCTCACCTCCTGAATTTTTATATAAATAAAATTTTTATGATCAAATTTTATAATTTCTTTTACTCCCACCTCCCAGTTTTTTATTAAAAAAAATTAATCAAAATTTTTTAATTTCTTTTTACTCTCACCTCCTGGATTTTTTATATAAATAAAATTTTTATGATCAGATTTTATAATTTCTTTTACTCCCACCTCTAGGTATTTATAAAAGAAAAAAATTTTGATCAAAATTTTTTAATTTTTTTAAATTTCTCTCTATTTATAAAATTTAATGCAAAACTAATTAACATAAATTTTTTTTTTCAAAACACTTAAGTAAAATAATTTAGATTTGTTTCTTGAGACTATCCTTGGGAATTCAGTTACTTAAAAATACTTGCCTGATCAGTGGTAAATTCAGGTGTATAGAAAGAAACATATCCGAATAGAAAATCTCTAATTTCATATTCCTTGACAATTTCACTTACTCCTATTTTTTATTTTTTATTTTTTAAAAATTAAATTAATTAAAACAAAATAATAAATAAACTATAAATTATTTATACATATTTAACCCACAAAGAAAATACTTTAGAGTACACCAATAAAATACTTGAGAGCAAAATCGAACAAAATTTTAAACCCTCCGTCCATTCACCCCCACCTCCCGTGTCACGGGTGTGGGAGTAATACCTCTCATTGCTACCATAACGTGTCTACAACTTTAATTTGTTTCTTTTCCTCAAACCACCACTCGCCCAACACACCAGCACACATTTCGCATGGAAAGAGCAGTGCTGCCTCTTCTCTTTTCCAAAAATAATCCACAAACAACACAAACCAAACCCACCGAAAATCCTCCACCGTTGCCACAAGTCTCCATCCATGATAGTCATGGAGGCCTCCGGCTTAAACACACCCAAAACACAGCTCATCATCTCCCTCCTTCTCACGTCTCTTCTCTCAACTACATTACCCAGCAACCCAAGTCCAAGAATAGTGATAACAAACCCATTCCGTAGTAACCTTCCAAATACATCAGTAGGAGTGTATAAATTAAGTCCATGGTCCTCTATTTCATACAGATTCTGAACTTACTCTCATTTTATGTAAATAACACCGTATAATACGTTTCAATCTTACCTAAAAAATCATGGAATTTGCTCTGGCCGCCTCCAATCGTAAGCCTCATGCTTCTCTCTCTCTCTCTGCGTAAACTACTGCTGCTCGTTCTTGATAACTACAATTATGTATTGTGTTGTTGAAACTCTACATCAACCCTAGAAATTAGAGGCCAACGAATCCTCCTGTTAACTGACTTCCAATCCTTGAAAGCCTAAATCGTCTACACTTACGATCCATGAACACCGAATAACTATGACCAACAAAAATAAGTCTCAGGACACTTGGCACTTAAACAGGATTCACAGCACACCATGCTCTATAGCTGCTCCCACACCCAAGTATGTGTTGCACCACCAATTCCTTTCACCTACACGTACCAAAACATCCTTTCACATCAATGGCCAAGATTTGTCATTACGAGATCACATGGCTCAAGAAATATTCAGAAATTAAATTTTAGGACAAATTACATTCACCTCCCTTGAAGTTTCAAACTATTATAACCCACCTCCTAAATTTTTAAAAATTATATTTCCATCCCTTCAGATTTGAGGTGAATTGTATTTTTTTCTAGATGTTAAATCTTTTAACAAAATATATGTAATGTCAGCAAGAAAAAATAGGTTCATTACTTAAATTGTCCTTAATGTGCATGAAATTATATAAATAGGGTTTTTTTTTTTTTTTACTTCTGAAATTAATTTCTGTATTAATTTTTAAAATTTTTATTTTTTTGCTTCTAAATTCCCTCACATGTGTGTTGATTTTTTTTTTTTTATAGTATATAGGATCCAAAAACTTTGATACAATTAATTTTCTTAAGTTAAACCGTTCTCTTTTTAATATAAGTTAACTAACGTTGTTGTTTTTTATATTACTTTTTGTAGAGCATTTTTTCTCATATTGACTAGAACTTTTTTTTATAAAAATTTATAAAATCTATATAGGGTTTTAATTATAGCATATAGAGTTTTAAAAAAAATATGAGACTTATAATTTATTTATTGATTAAAATAGTGTTTTATACAGATGTGACATTTAATTTGTTCTTAGAATCTTATACTGGTAATGCATCTTCTTTTTTTTCATTAGAAGAAGGCTCAAAATTAACACACTAATTAATTTCATAAGCAGAAAAAAAAACTATTTATGTCATTTCATGCATATTAGGGGCAATTTAAGTAATAAATTTATTTTTTTACTGACATCACATATATTCTGTTAAAAGATTTAACATCTGAAAAAAAATGTAACTTGTCTCAAATCTCAAGGGAAGAAGATGTAATTTATAAAATCTCAGAAGATGGGTTGTAATAGTCTGAAACCTCAAAGGAGGTGGATGTAATTTGTCCTAAATTTTAACCATCAAAATTCACCTAACTTCGGAAAAACTAATAAATTAATCATAATCATGCAAATAAATAAATAAATTCACAAGAGTTAAAAATTCGAGTCTTTACAGTCCGAGTAATGGAACATGCCCATGGCGCTCGAACTGATCCAAATATCAACACATACAAAATGCTTTTGTTTAGTATATATCAAACTAAAAACCTAACAATTTTCCTTAAGCAATTCTGCGACAAAACTCAAATAAAGAACAATATACAAATAAAGACTCAAAACGACATGGGTAAGAATGAACAAGATGATCTCAGCATGTTTAAAGAGTCCATTAATCAGTAGCCCTACACAACCACGACTAAATAATCTCGTGAAAAGCAAATGTAGTAAACGAAAAGATATTGAAAGCAAAGCAAAGCAACAAAGTAATACTCTCTATATACTACTCCCCCTTTTTGTTATAAATTGTCAAAATCAAAAACATGTCCAAAAGGAAGAGAGAGATATAAATAAGCAAGCCATACATAGAGGTGTACTTTCATTTATCCAATACAAGTAAAGCATTAAGACATGGATCATGAAGTACACAAAAATAAGTAAAAAACTTTAGATCGAGTACAATATAACACATGCCTATCAGTCTAAGCTCTAAGTACAACTCCTAAAGCCTCTAAGGTGGAGGTGGAGGTGGAGGTGGAGGGAACTGTCTCTCCAACAACTGACGAATGGCCATAACATGTTCACCCATAATAGTAAAGTCCTCACGAAGACCATGCAACTCGGGGCTTTGTCTTGCTTGTCGTTTGCTATCACTACTCTTCCGCTTCATTTTCTACTTGACCTTAGCTTCTTTCTTGTCAAAAAAATCCTTGAAGCTAGTTGCACACGTTGTGCGTTTGGGCACAGCAGGTTCACGATCCTCGATCTCCTGTTCTTCGTCCTCTGGCTTGTACCTGCGATACTGCCAGCACACCCTCCAGAAAAATATAGTAACAGCAAGGAAGCATGCTATGCCACAAATAAGGAATAGGCCCCATAAGCTAGTGAGAGAGGCTGGTTGAATCAACTTGGGTGCCTAGCGCAGGGCATTCATTGAATGACAGCCATTTATCACGGATTTCTTGGAGATCGCCATTCTCTGAGAGTTGTAGAATAGCAGTTGACAAGTCTACTGCAAGAGGAGAGTCCCTTGGAAAAGCCTGTGTCAAGAAATTAATCATGAGAATCATATTGGACCTTTATGCCAATGTATCATAGTCACATAGAACGATAAGGATAACCTAAGAAACATGGACACTCCTAAAAAGGTGTCGTGTCTCTGTTGGACACTTCCCGACACGTGTTCATCATTTGGATACCCGTGTCTATCATTTAAACAATATGAAACATGTTGCAGAAGTAAAAGAAAATAACTTGGTATCTAATTGTAAAATAAAAAACATGAGATTTTTATGCCTAATCTGACTTTCGAGATATGGAATACATAGTTCTGAATTTTATTAGTATTATCTTGCAATTTTTTCATTGTCTTACATACAAAAAAATATATAAAATATATATTTTAGCATGTCCTCGCCATATCGTGTCCATGTTGCGTATTCATGTCTGTACTTCTTAGAAGATTACTATGTCAAGTAAATTAGCTTATCAAAGCTCAGCTGAACCATTTCAAATATTGTTGTAGTAATCACTAGTCCAGGACTATACTGAGAAAGTACTAACAAATCCCCATCCGCTTTTAGTAAATTCATGTCCCGCAGTTCTGAATTCACAGTTGGTGTTAGACAGGAAGAGCTCAATGTAAGGAAGCTCATCAACAATTGCAGCTACTCCACCATTTGTTGGACCTTGGTAAAGGGCATTAACAAAATCTTCCTAGGTTTTCAACATTCTCAACCTAGATTCTGCTATGCCGAGCTCTTTAATCAGATAATTGTATGCAAATGATCCATACTGAACTCCAATTGGATCAATACTTGTGACTAAGCTCTCAATCACAGCAATCTGTGACGTCAGATGTTCCACTGTGAGGATTGATGCCAAACCAGCTGTGTTACTAGAATTGATAATTAACACTACAAAGAGCCATAAGATCAGCACCAAACGTCCCAATGTGCTCACAGTGTTCGCCCCTGCGTTAAATCCAAGCAGAGATGTATTTTAGGAGTCTTCATGCTTGAATTTTCCCCAAAAAATGTATCACCAATGAACAAAAATTAATCATCATGCAATAAAATAAAAGAAAAAGAGATTAGGCAACGTACTCTATGCAAAACACATTGTTGAGAAACTGAACCTGCAACGTAGAAGCCATCTTCATTATTTCACTGTCATCGATTTTATACTTGAAATATTGCAACAACATAATTTACATTCTCATTCATTATAGTTTAGGGGAGTCTGTTGAAGCAGTGACCTTATGCTCATTGATCTACAATCTCTGATATATTTGTAGTATAGGAGGCCTGTGCCCTACTTTATTGAAGCAGAAAAAGGGAAAAAAAGAAAAAAAACAAAGCTGCATATCTACCATGCATAACAACAAATGAATATGCAAAACTTGTAACATGTCACTCAGGCAACTGCTGGAGACTGCAGAATTTCTCACGACCTAACTATAATGCATACGCATAATACCAAAATATTCTGATCTGATTAGCATAGCCTAATCTACGTAATTAGAATCATACCTTCGAGATCTCTCTAATTTAATCCCGAATAATAAGCAACAGCAACAAACACAAATCAGTTGCTCGAACTCAACCTTCGGACTTCTGCCGTATCCCTTATACACGCCTTACTCCAAAGAGAATAGGTTCATAACTGTTAGGATTTCTCTTCCTCACAAAAACGTATATTTCTCAATTATAAGCAAGTGTAACTCTAACTTCTCTTAGAGTGCGTATATATAGAGGCTACAGCAGGGACTATAGGATTAGTATAACTAGGGCTTCTCATGCAAATAAGGATTCCTAATCCAACCAATATTAATCCCTATTTACGTAAATTATAATTTATACAACTAATAAATTATAATTGCACTCCCTATCATACTAGGAATTATATTTCGAGCTTCATATTATTAAATGTTTATTTATCTCCTCACGTTAAGATTACAGATACCCGTCTATTAAATTAAATTACTGACAATTAAATTTAATAAACTTATTTAATTCCTTGAGACCTTCCACTTAACTTATTTGATATGTCGGATTCATAATCCACCTGCAGGGTTTGACATAATCAAAACTTATAAACTTTCTCAAGGGAATATCATCAATCCCTATACCGAGACATGGATTCCATCAATAATTAATGTTTACCATACACGTAATGTTATTGTTCAACTCACTAAGTTTATTGACCCATAAAGAATCTCACTCTTATATGAACCAAAACAATAAACATTACACGTACGTGTCTATTTATTATATTAGAATTAAGAGCATAAGCACTTATAATAATCATGAGGTATTAATTGTTTTATATAGTCAGTATAAAAACAATTATCTCAATACAGTCCTGTTCATTACACACAAAGTGTACTAGTGCAAGGAGTTGGAATTATACCATTTCCCATAGTCAAGATAGACCTATTAAAACATTGTGATACGGTCCTACTGATGGTGTGTTTAATTCCATCTAATATTATGAAAGATAAGCTTATATTTTATAAGAACCGATGATCTGATCTTCCGTGTGTAAATTGTACTCTACACACCAAGTTATCTACTATATAGAACAAGAGATACAGATGCATAATCATTAAATAAATAACGCAATGCAAATATTACTCACACGGATTCTTATTAAAATGAAATAACTAATTTATTAATAAATACTAAAGCCATTACACAAAACATGTCTTTTAGTATAAATCCCTAACAGCAATATCCAGATCCATTAATGAGGTTTTAAATATCATCTCTAGCTCTACTTAAACTAGCAGAATTTCAGTGAATTACGATGTACTAACCAAACGATTGTTATAAGTTGCTGACTTGGTGGACCACAGAATTCATGATTCATTCGATGCTCCAGAATCCAAACAACGACTCCCACAAAGAGAAAAAAGGCACTAGTGACTCCCCACATTCCCACAGTAAATGGCCTGTGGAAAGCCCACGTACTAGATTTTGTCTGTTTGACTGGAACAACTATGACAAGTCCAGATTCAATGAAAGGCTGTGTAAAATCTACAATCTTCGTCCTGTTTGTAGTAATCGTCATGTCCCCAACAGCTGCATCATATTTCTGAAGAAGCAAGAAGATCAAGATAGATACAAGAACTTAAAAAACTCCAGCATATCAATCAGAACATCTACATCCTACACCTAATAGCCCCCCGAAGATATGCATACCACAAAACCACACCGATGCACATGCACAAACACACAAGGAGATGGACATATAATACTTGATATGTATCTCACAGCTCAATGCAGTCCTAGTTAGACAGTCCTTAATATACTTGGTTCATTGCGTAATTTTGAGCAGAAATATAACAGCAGATACTCACATTTACGACAACACCATTCACAAGATCGTTGTAGGAAGGGTTTCTCAAACCATCACCATGTAATATATATGTGTGGGGTAAAGCGTAAGGCAACAAATTTACTGCTGCTTCAAAGACATCAATGATGTATCCTTTCACCCCTAGGGGACCCTTGTCTTTAGTTACAAATTGTTCATAACTTACTCGGTTAGGAATTGCAATTTGCAAAGCCTTCCCATTGTTAGGGAACACCCACCCCCGAGGTAGTATTGTAGTTTCACCAGGCCATATTACACTGTAAAGATGTTGATTGCTGATAGAAGTGTTTGGGGGTTTCCTATATAAGCTTTCAGGAGGATCAACAGAAAGACCAGAATAGTTTGACCAGTAACCTATCCTGCGAGAACCAGTCCCAGCAATGTTAAGAATATCAAATGCTGGATGAATAAAATTCTTCTCCCAGTCAAATTGAAACAGACCAGTTAGACCCGTGAAGTTCATTGCAAGAAGTATCTGGAGCAATTTCTGGCCTTCTTCAAAAGTACGTAGGGCTGTCAAGTGCAGCGTGCTTCCATTAGTGTCATGCAACCTAGGGCCGTTGGAGAAGAGATGTTTCCGCCTTCACTGAAGAAAACATCGAGTGCACGGGCAAGTAGCCAAACGGAATCATAAGCATACAGTGCATAAGAATTGAAGCTTGAGGTCTCCTTATATTTCAAGTTTTTCCACCAAGATGTAAAACTCTTCTTGAGATCAGACTCTGGGGTGTGATGGCGAAGTGCAATAACCCCTTGTAAAGGATGCATTGTGTTAGGATTAACTGATTCTGACAAATCTAACACAGAAGGAAGCCAATCTGTAGCAATCCAAACATAGCCTGCAGCCATCATCCCAAGGTGCTTGGCCAAAGAAAAAATTGCCAGACCAGAGTCAGGATTTACATGAAGAACATACACCTGAGAATCCATCTGGTTTACTCCAAGTAACAAGTCATTGATTTCACTTGCAGGGGCTCCAGGAGTAAAGGCAGCCTTGTAAGAAATCTTGGCATGCTTCTTTGCAAGAGCATCTCCTAATATGGAAATCCCATTTCTTCCATAATCATCATCAACAAAGATGGCAATTACCTCCCTCCAGCCGTAAAATTTGACCAAATCAGCTATTGCATACATCTGGAAATAGTCACTCTGTGTAGTGCGGAGGAAGTATGGGAACTGCAATGCCAAAAGTGTGGGGTCTGTTGCCCCGAATGACAGGAGTGGCACATGAAGTTCATTAACAACCTGGGAGATAACATGTGCTATTCCAGAGGACTGTGGGCCAATTACAGCAACCACATCTTTCTCCATCAGCTCCAAAGCTACATTAGTAAGGAAACCTCGTCAAAATTTCTCATTTTTACTTCGATGCTTGCGAGAGAGACAGAGAGCAGCTAGTTACACATTGCTTACTTAATTCTCATTCTTGTTTATCGGAAGGGCTGATTGGTCACAGAAAAGTCAGTCATTATTGATAAATTTCACTTGAATATAACTTTGGATGTGAAGTGCAAGATTGATCTTCTTTACTATCTTTACTAGGTTAATTATTGCTACTTGTGATCTATTGAACAAAAAAAAAAGAGAAACCCTTTTTGAATCCTTTTGTTCAGCTGAAATTAAAACTACTAATGATTTGCTATACTTCACCCTGGGATCTCTAATTAAATCAGGCTAGGTATCAACTTACTTGATTGGGAAACTCAATAGCATCCTATGATGGGTCATTTACTCCACACATGCTTTTACTTCATACAATAGCACAACTTCCTTGTTATATCTAAGAACCATTAAACATAATTTTCTGTAATGGAAATTCAATGCTATATGGTTTCAGAATAAATAAAAGCAACAGAAGGACAGATGTAATACCACTCAAACATATAGACCGAAAAGCACCAAACTCAACAAAAAGCAAACATAAAATACTCTCACACCAAATGCTGCATTCAGTTTGTCATAACGAATACAACAACAAAGAGTTCTTAAGCCATCAAAAGTCTTCTCCTTTATAAATAATAGGTGTAGTAGGACAACATTCATAAATCAAGACTAAACTATGTTTGACATCTCCAGTAACTTAAGTTTAGTACTAGATTTCTAAGAGATCACTAGGAAATATACTGTCGAGACCTATGTTAAACGGACTCTTTTAAAATGTATGAAAAATAAATGTTGGACACTCGACACTTGGACTTCAATATTTAAGTAAAGGTATGGGTATGAGATATCAATAATAAAAATATTTAGCAATTCGAGTTTATCATATAAAAATTCTTAAAACTCTCATATTATGAATGAAATACTCTGTAACACCTTCTAAATACGTGTTTTTATCTATTCTAATATATAAAGGGAGAACCCCAATTGGTGCAGTTATTTATAGAGTTTTAAACTCTGCTTATCCTATATTCATTTGCCGATATTGATAAGATCATCTCAGGTGATTCAATCAACCTCGATGGCTATCATCTCTAGTGATTCAATCTATCACAATGACTACCATCTCTGGTAATAATCGAAGATTGCAGACACAGAGCTTGTGCCTGCCCTCTAGTTTGGACGAAACTATTGTTCCAACAATGAGAGAATCAAGAAAAAAACGGCTTTGGCATTTTTTTCTCACTTCTTTCTTTCTGCTTCTCTCTCTCTTCCTTAAACTCAAAATTTTTAAGGTTTTTAGTCGCTGGCCTTTGAGGCGGTCAACTACGTCTGACACAATAAGTCACTCTAATATATAAATATTTGGTTGTATTCACGTGTCTTTGCGCATGAGAATTAGATTAATCCACACTTAGACACATACCACCTCACCCAATACCCATACTTGAGTCCATGTAAAATAGGTCAAAATCATAGATAGTCAAGTCAAAAAGTATTGCAGTTAAATGTAACAAATACTGAGATTCTATGTCCAACAAAGCAATTTACACTTTAACAAAAAAAAAAAAAAGTAGTTTAGATATCCTCTTCTTTGAATCAGCTAACTCCTCAAATGTGAAGGCAAACAACTCCCCTTTAAAACATGTTTTCACACACAGCCAAGGGATGTCCCTTGCAACGGTAAGGGATTTCTAATTTAGGTAAGCCAGAAGCAAAAATAGTTAATCAATTCAAGTTGCTCAAATTCAGAGATTACCTTCTACGGTTTCAAGGAACCCGCTGCAATTCGTACCATGCAAAATAAGATTCAATTTGGTCCCGGCAAGAACAGTAGAATCCGAATTGACATCATCAACGGCAGCTGCAATTGCCGGTTTCACTGCCCGTCCAATAACTGAATTGAAGGTAAACAAAGTTCCGATATTAACAACACTCGGCCTTGCAGAAGCAGCAGTAGCATTACCAGTCTTACCCATGACTTCCATGGGCACCCACATACAAAATATCAACAACATCAAGGCTCTCCTAATTGATAGACCAGCCTCCATTTCTAATGCAAGCCAGCAATTGACTCGTTGATTCTTCACCTCAGATTAGCATAATTTTATGGAATCAAACACCTGTCAACACATGTAGCACGAAATTGAAGCTTACAATACCGAGGTCAGAGCTTGAAGGAAGGGGATAATATTTCAAAACGACATGGGACCAGCCAAGACTCTCATAACCCAAGTCAAAATCAAATCATATAAGGAGATTCATACCCAGAAAACAACTAAAACGCATTCATACTTCATAGAATAACATGAATCTGAAATCTAGCGTAGTGCAACTTGGATACTAGGTACTCGTACCCACATGGGGAACTAGCAGAAATTTTACAAGAAAATATAGTATTCGACATGAGAATAATCAAACTCCCAATATTTTAGAGACCCATTATTGTACTATTATTCATGCTTATATAGATACGAACATATATTAAACAAAACAAAAAATAGAAACAAAACAAGTTGGAGACCCAGTGCTCCACTGTATTGAAGAACCGACCAAGGCCTTCGGCCGAATGTTCATCGACCCACCTCGATCTCGGCAAGCTCATGGTTTCGAATCGCGCAAGAATATGGTGCCTAGGACATATAAATATATGATCCTTCTGTCATTTGCTCTCTATGAGATTTACTAACTTCTCTGCCCGCCCGTTTGATCCATCCTTTTTTAAGTCCTTTTTATTTAGCTTTTTGGACTTATAAGTTTAAAAAATTTAATTTTTTTAATTTTTTTCTTTTAACAAGATAAGATATATAAAAAAAACCAACAAAATAATTTCAAAATCTTGACTTTTTTGCCAAAAAAAAGCTTAAAAACAAACCAACCATAACTCCCCCTTCCTTGCTAATTGGCGGGCGGGGGGGCCTTAAGTTTTTAGAAATTTTTCTTGCACCTATATACTTTTGAGTATTTATGATAAATTAACTGTATTGGTCCATCCTTAATTTTGAAAAAAAATTTTACACCCTATATACTTTTGAGTATTCATAATAAAATAGTTGTATTGTTCTTCCAAAATCTAAGTAATTTACCTTTACCCTTTCAAATTTAAATAATTTTGTATTATCCTTGTAGTCTAAAAAAAAAATAGTGGGAAAATAGTACCTACATTTTTGGATACTACATCCATTATTTATTTTACCTTTTTTATATCAGCTACTTGTACTATAGAGTTTAAATCTAAGTGGCATAATTTTTTTTAACTTTAATTTTATTTTGCAAAATCCATAAGTCCACCACTGCCTGAAAGACCAAACAATTCTATGCAAATATAGAGCCAAAAGAAAAGAAAGAGACGTCCAAAAGCTTAGGACAGTCTTGCAAATTTGCAATATCAGCAAAGGATCATTCTTGCCTATTTTTATTCACTTCACACACCACTCACTGGCTTTCTACTTTGTACAAAGGTGAGAGCTATATATTCTAAGTTTTAGTTAGAAAAATAAGAAAAGAGATGTAACGGATGGTTGAGATTAGTCTACGTCAACGGTCAATCAGAAATGAGGCATTCGTGGTGATTGGTCCAGACAAACCTCAATGGGCAGTACTTTGCTGCAGTTATGCCCATGCGGTTTGTGTACTGCTCAATTCTTTTTGGCCATGGAGATTATTATTTTATAAATTTTTATGATATTAATTTAATGTGTTTTTATCATAATGATTACGTATGCTAATAACTAATATTTATTTTAGCCTATATCTTTTGATAATTATCATTAGATTGAGTATTGTTTTTCAAATTATTGTGAAAACACTACATAATAGTAGGTCTCACTTTTCAAAATTACAATAAAAAACTAATAAAATGATTTGGTTGTTACAACTGTCATTGTGAAACACGTGGACTATATATATATATATATATACTTGTATCATATGACATCTAAAAATAATGTTTGACTAAATAGTACCATTCCTGTGAATAAATTAAGAAAAATGCTAACTATAGCCACGCAGGCTGATGTTAGGGCATTAATTGGGACCCACCAACAAGTTAGGTGCAACTATAAGTGGGGTTCGACTTCTCTTCAGGTTTTAAATTCTAAAATTTTTTAGATTTCTTATCTTGCTCCATTATGTGTAAGTTACTCAAATTTAACAGATTATATTATTTTATTTAAACTCACGATTTTACTTAACATTAAAAAAATACTAACAAAATGTAAATGTGAATTTAAATCGAATAAAAATATCATGCATTAAATTTGAGTGACCAACATGTAACGTAGTGAGTTATAAAATTTGTAAAATTTTGAATGTTAAGATTTAGAGAGAAACCAATCCTCTATGGGTAGGGGGCCTCTCAAATAGGATTGAATTCCCCACTTGACTAATAGAGAGAGTGGTGAAGAGCAAAATTATTCAAATCTTTTTTCTTGGAACACCACATCATCTCTCTTCCTCTTTCATAATGTAGTGGGTCCCTGCTATGTAGGTCTAATGAATCCCCGCTTATAGAGAAGACCCGTTTCATTATGAAAGTATGAGTGACGTGGTGCTCCAAAAAACTAAACAATTTTTTTATAGAAGAAATTAAATAGTTGTGAAATTATTAATTTTCTAAAGAAATCATAAAGTTGTTATTAATATAAGAGAATTTGATTCTTATTAATTTAGAGTACAAAGAAGGGAGATTAAGACAATGGTAGCTACCATCAACAAATAAAAATAAAAAAAGACACTAGTAGTCTTTCACACTATTGAGGATTTGAATTCTCTCCATTTGATAATCAATGGTCTAGATGTAATTTTATCACATTTTTTACTAAAATTACGTCGTTTTGTATTAAAATTTATTTTCTTATATATAACTATAAAATCATTTATATTTAAATAAATTTTAAGTCAATTCATCTGAACCTTTTATTTTTATGTTAACTGGCGTGTCAACATCTCAATTAATGGAATAGAGATCTCCATTCCAAATCATGGAATGAAGAGAATCCAAATCCCACTATTGACAGTGTGATTCCTCTCAGACCAAATTAGGTTCAATATTTACACATGAATAACATAATTATATGAAGGAAAAAAGCATGAATTTCACGTGTGAACACATAAAGACTTGTTTCTCAATTAATAGGTACACATTCACACCTTAAAAACTAATATTATTAAATAAGAAAATGACGAATTTTCAAAACCTTCTCTAAAATTTTTTTTTAAATTTTACGAAAGTATCGTCTGTCATTCAAAAACAATTTTCGAGAAAAAGAGATAAAAAAAAAAAAAAAAAAAAAGGAGGATGAATTTCACATGGAAACGCATAAAGACTTGTATCTCAATTAATAGGTTCGCATACACCTTAAAAACTAATATTATTAAATAAGAAAAGGATGATGAATTTTTAAAATGTTCCTCAAAGTTTCTTTTAAAATTTTAAGAGTTTTCAATTGAAAACGATTTCTAAAATAGAGTTTCTTGATAACTATGCGTATAACCTTGTGATTTTTTTCCTATTTTAGAGACAATGTAAATGTACATTAGGTGTGGACAGATTCATTAGACATGTAGCTTAATTGTAGGAGCAATAGCTTGATTGTAAGATAGCTTGACTGTAGTGTCTTGATTACAGGATCGATTGATTCATCACTATATATGTACCTGTACATTCATTGAGAGAATAACAGAAAAAAAATATATTCTTCTTGAACTCTGTTTTTCAAGTTTACAGACAACTAGGTTGAAGAGTATGTTTTCGAACTTCATTGGCTTCAAATTTTGGAGTTTAGCAGATGCAAAATGTTGGAAAATGTCAAGGTTTCGAATCCAACCCTAAAAATGGTCGAGTTGAGAGGGTGTATTGGATTAGAGAGTACTGAGATTGGGGCACTAAATCTTCAATCTTTTGTATACGAACGCATGTCTAAAACATGTAAGATCAACATTGATGGCTGTAAGTATCTTAAAAATCTATCATTAAAGGGTTCTAATAACACGGATGAATTGCTTTGAGAGCATGTTTCTAGATTGCTTAAACTCGAGAGTTTGATATTGGAACGTTGTCATACCTTAGAGATGGTTGAGATTTTTCATGAACATCTCAAGAGTTTACACCTGCTCGATTGCTACAAAGTGGTAGAGGTCAAGGTTGATACTCCGAACTGTTATCATTCATGTTTAGTGAAAAAGTATTTCCATTTCATTTAGTGAATTCTACGGCTCTTCTCGATGCTATGATCTCAATCAATTCAAGCTCTAGCACTGACGGATACTTTGTTATGTTGCGGGATTTGCTTGGATGTTTTGATCATTGCAAATCTGACTTTAGTTTGTAGATCCAACAAGGTATTTTCCTATCAAAATTTCATTATTCCTTGTTGCTTTATTCATAAATTACATCTTAAGACACTATGTTCAGCTTCCTTAAAGCAGCTTGCTGTTGGTAATTCTGTAGGATTTGCTTTTCCCCGAAGAACTAAGAGACAAATTGCTTCCTCCGATATACGATGTCAAGCATTTGAAGATAAAAATCAGTACTTCCATGTTAAGGAATCATCCAAAGGCCCTATATTTAATTTCACACAGCAAAGAAAGGTACCATTTCATGGCATTCTAATTCATGTTGTTAGGATCAGGCGCTTACCACAGCACCAAAAACAATTGTTGTTAGTCAAGACGTAACTTTATTTCCTTAAACCTTCACAATATCCAGCACCCCGTCTTGACTACGCGCACGCGGCAGGATGCTAGATTTGGCCCTCCAGGCCTCAGCCCAGCCCCCCCCCCCCCCCCCCCCCCCCCCCCCCCCCCCCCCCCCCCGCGGCACTTGCCCACAAGCAACATGCCCTCCAAGGGAGTCAAACACGTGACCTGCTCTGATACCAATTGAAAAAACCTAGCTTTGTCTATGGTTTTGCTAAAAAAAGGTGTATTGATGTAATATTATGATAGTTATGACTATGACTATGTGCAACCACAACTTATGACAAGATAAGTAAAGAAAATCAAGCACACAATTGACACACGATTTTTGTGTGGAAACCCAAAGCAGGAAAAAACCACAGGACCTAGTCCAGCCAACTAAGCACTGTCAAGAAGGAATACAAGAGAGTCAACTTACAATCCAACCCTAGGAACTCCTAATCCACATGCTTGCAAGTGTGCTCTTCTTGTATTGATCTAATACCATGATCATGTATCTATTCCTTAATATGATTTTTCAATACTTGATTGAGTGTCAAACTCCATGACACCTTTGGAATCCTCCAAGAGCTAAACTCAAATCCACCACCGTCTTGAAGTCCTCCAAGACATCAACGAATCAAGGATGAAGGTTGATATTGTTAAGAATCTAGTTGAGAGCCTCTTCAAGGTACATAGAAACCTTTAGAATGATTTTCGCAGCAACTTCACTCTTATAGAAATCCTTTGAATCTAAAGCAATTAAGCAATCAATTCTTTCAAAGGTGTTTTGGCCTCCTTAGACTTATCTTTTGACCTAGCCATGGTCTCATATTTGTAGAAGAGGCAAACTAAGGTTTCTAGGCTTCAAAAATTGTCAAAAAGAACTTGCGACGGTGTCCCTAGGGTTTAAAACTTGCGCATCTCGCTTGCAACGAGGTCCAACGAAGTTTACACGTCGTGGTTGCAAGGACCAATGAATTCATCAAAGTTTTCAACAAATTTACAC
>CM065386.1:13042500-13170000 GCA_033060915.1 Euryodendron excelsum
GGTTTATAGCTATGTTGATTTGGGGTTCTACAACAGTTTAGTAAGAATGCCCTAAGTTTCCAAACATTTACCTGAAGTCCTCCTCTGTTTGTGGCAGAATTTGATGAATTGTTGTCCCTTGCTTCTCCTTTACACTGACTTATTCGTTATGTTTTATAACAAATTTGTAGCTCCGATATGGAGAGATGGCTGCAAAAGAAGACTCGTTCTGCTGCCAGAATCTGCGTATAAAGTGTTGGCGACGTTACTTGAAAACAGTGGAGACGGAGAACTTTGAAGGCGTTGAGGACAAAGACAATCTGCTTAAGTATTTCAAACAGAATACAATTAAAGTTGCTCCAAACAATTAGTCAGAACTAAAAGAATCTGGAGCAAAGCTAAATGATTGGTTGGTTTGCAGTAGCAACAGCAGTACAGAAATGATGAAGAAGTGGAAATGGGATGCACTAAAATCGATCAAATTTAATTTAATAGGGGTTTGGTAGTTCAGATTGATAGTGTTTCTTGGTTCTTTCTTTGTGAAGTTCTTTACCAATTTATCTCATGGATGAACCCTGCTGAGAGGGTAAATTGAAAATGTCTTTTTTAACTTCAAATTTCTCTGCTGCACTTGAAGTTGCCAGTATTCGTCTATTGCATTTTGTTTCTTCTCGTCACAATGTTTAAGGTCATTAGAGCGTCAAATTTTGGAGTCGATGTTGATGCCTGAAGTCTGCTATGTAGATGTGTCAATATGGCATGTAAATGGAGAGGTTTTTTAACACATAAGAATGGGTTATTGGTGACATAGGATTAAATTGTTGATAGGAAAAATATTATTCTTCGATAAAATTTGATAAAAAGAATTCTAGAAGAATGACGTGACAGTGACATTTTTGTAATTAACAGCAAAGTACTTTGTAACTAACTATTAAATGTATAATTGTCTTAGTTCTCCTATTCATGAAATGGGTTTGAGTAAGTGGGCCAGGAAATATACAGTTAGTCAATAGAATTATAGAACCTTATTGTTGATCATGAGCCAGATGAATTGTATGTCATCTTAAAGATCCAAAGAAGACTACAAAAGCAATGAAATTTTGTTGCCAGATGGGAGCAATATACATATGATACATCTAGCTGGCAAAACTCTAATAGTGAAGCAAATATAAGTAACCAGGGAAATGTGTTGGAGGGCTAAGAGCAACAACTGTGGACATACTGATAAGGGTTTCCGAAGCATTTCCCAAGGATCGATGTCTGTTTTAGTTGGATATGTATATATATAATTTATGTGCATATGTTTTTAAAACCACGCTATAATGAATCTCAATATATATAATGATGTACTAACAGAACCCACCGAATCCACCATATTTTCAACTGGATTTGCTAATGATGGAAAAGAAAAGGAAAAGAAAAAGATAGGGAAAAAGATAACAAAAATTCTCTTTTATTTTGTTCTCTTTTCTCTCACATTTTTTTTTCCTTCGCTTTTCTTGTAATTGTAGAATTGATTGTTTATTGTTTGTTTGTATGTTATAATAAATAAAAAACATATAAAAATTTTGAAAACATTATTGTTTTTATTTTTGTATAAAATTTTTTTAAAAACTCATGAAAAAACTTATTTCTGCATTTTAAAATAAGTTGTTTTTAGAAGAAAAAAATTTTAGAAACAATTTTTGAAATCACATTATCAAACGCGGGCATTTAGCCCAATGATACTACTGGATGACTCATTGGGCCAAACACTTTAAGAGTGGTAATGATGAATTGCTGATACTGGTCCAACCCTGTTAGGTTTCGATTCCAGTTCAGTTTTTGTTTTCGTGTTTTCAGAAGTAAAAAATTTGAGAATATCATACTAATTGGTTGTGGTTGTGATTCTATTTTTTGGTTTTATTTTCTGGAATCGCCAAGTTTCTAAAAAAAAAAATGTAATTATATTTTATCACCTTGTGATTTGAACAAAAAATAGATGAGCTCCCTATAGTTCAAAAATGAACCTATACTCTATTATGGATTGAACTTATCTGCAAAATAAATAGAACTACAACAAATTTAATAAAATGGCAAAAGTACCCTTGCGAAGCAGAACCTTTTATTTTTGACATAAAGGAGTAAAATCATCTTTTCTTTTCTTTTCTTTTTTATACAAGACAATTGGGGGAAGGAAAGGAAAATTTGAACTCTCACCAAATGAGTGGGTCCATAACATCTCGACCACTGAGGTAGACCTAGCACTCAGTAAAATCATCTTTTTAATGTCCCATTTTAGAAAGATAAATGATAAAAATGCCCCTATAATATAATTGTTTTTAATTCTAACGATTTTTATTCATTTTACAGTTAAATTCAAACCACAAGTGGGTGATTGGATCACTTCTAAACCACATGAGGTGATGCAATTTTTGCTTAAATTACAAGGGATAAAGTATAATTACTCCAAAAAAGTAGTCATGGGTCGAACTTGGACACGGACTTGGGTTCAAGCACAGTGCCTCATATGAATAGTCTATTTCGGGCTTTCTTCTTTTAAAAAGTTCTCAGCACATCTATATATGATATTACTATTTTCCATATTTTAATATGAATTAGTAGCAACAAAGATTATGACAAATTTGAAAAGAATGGTCTAAGATACGTCATTTATGGTTATCCGCAGACCTAAGTTTTAGATTTATGTTTATGTTATTCACATACACGGATGAAATATGATATTGAAGCCATTATGCAAGATGTGTTTACGGCACTCCTTGGACTACTTGCAAGAGGTCTTGTTCTTGTGTTTTCCGGCATGCCTTGGACTTGGGAAGACGGAGATTCATTAGATTAGAGGAAATGCGTTCTGATTTTGAAAGGATTCTTATATTGATTTTCCTGATTGATTTGTTTCCTATTATGGATACTAATTGTTATATTTACCGAATTTAATATCTAAAATTAAAATGAGAATTAATATGTCATCAAAGTGATGCATAGCCCAATAAAATGCATGATGTAAAGAAGGGTACAAGAAGGAATAGAGAATTTGCATCCGTGAATAAGACCCATCCTCTCAAAATAGAGAGGGAGAAGTCCTATGGAGACCCATTGCAGCAATGGTAAAAGAGACAAGCCACATAAAAACAAAAAGAATTGAGTTTTATAGAAACTTCCAAGCAATGGTCACTACTAAAAATGGAACTTTTTGTGACGGCAATTTGCCGTCGCAAAAGGTTGGTTAGCCATCACAAAAGCCTTTTTGCACAGGCCGTGCAACGGCAAATTAGCCGACACAAAAAAGGGGTCACAAAAGGCTTTTGCAACAGTTTTATGCGATGGCTAGGTTTTTCGTGACGGCAAACTAGCCGCCGCAAAAGCCCGACGCCCAACCTAGTTTTTTCGCAACGGGAGGAGCCGTCACCAATGACCGTCGCAAAAGCTAATATTTGAGATGGTTGTATAATCATTTGCGATGGAGGAAGCCGTCACAAAAGCTACATTTCGTGATAGCTCTATAGCGGTCGCAAAAATTCGTGGCTTAAATAATTATTTTGTTACAGTATTTGCCGTCGCAAATAATATTCTATTCGTAGCAAATATCTTGTCAATTTTTAAATTTAATTTTCTATAATTTATGTATACCTTGGCATAAATCAATAGATAAAATCTCATTCACCATATAATTGCATAAATCAATTAATATATTCATTCACTAAAAGATGAATATATAAAATAAAGTTCAAATATATATATATACATACATATAATATTAATTCGCATCATCCATACATCCAAAATGCAAAAATATAAAATAAACTGACGTCAATGCATCAAACCATACAAACTAGTTTTTTCATCCAAAATACATAACCTATTGTCCAACACCAATACATCAAAACATACTAAAAAATATTCATTGACCGGGCACTCCATCAATCCTGACTATGAACAACAGCGTCCTACTCCTTCAGAATAACCTAAGTAAAAATAAAACAATAACAATACAATTAGTTGAACAGTTAATATAAATTTAGACTTATAAATTAAACTTGTATAAATTTGCATTAAACATTGAGTTTACCTAGTGAAGGAAGAATGCTGGACTTGGTCAACAGAGAAGTCGAGCTTAATCAAACCTGCATGAACCAACCTACAAAGGGTTATCAGTGCTCAAATTAAGCTTCATCTAGCTCTATTCAAGTTTAACAAAGACTACATTGAACTTCAAGTTTAAGAAAGGCTACATTGAAATAGTTCAATGCAAATATTAGCACACAGGCTTTATATCTATGCATTTCTACAGTTCCCTGTTGCCCAGAAGCATACAAACATGGACACATAACCGAATAAACATATGTAGGGGAGAAGCAAACAGTGGTTACTAATAATGTTTAATTCAAATTATAGACCAATAAGAAGAAAAAAATAAATGGCAAGAAGAAAACTGAAATGGTTATTAGAGGGAAAATAATTTACAAAATAAGAACATTATAATCTCAGATGAAAATTTTATATTGCCAAGCCTAAACCGAATAATGTGCGAAACCATAATAAAAAGGATTCTATTAAAATGAAAATATAGTCCAAAATAAATTGCAGCAAGTGTTGTATCAAAGACTAGCTGCTATCAATGTGGGACGGTATCAAGAGAAAAGAAAAGGAACCAGATACCTAAGATGCAACATACAGCATGACTAAAGTGCATCAGATGCTTTAATTTAGCAAAAGTTATAACAGCTGCTCTGCAAAACAGTTCTGACCTCTTATATCATATGCCTGAGCTAGAAATATACTTTAAGATATTTTATTCACAATCCATCACTTTCTTTTGTTTAAATTCAGGGGATAATAGTTGATATCACAAGCCAATCTATAGCCATGACACTAAATACAAAATCATATGACTAAGATATACCAGCGTATACTCTGAGATAAATTGACGGATAATAGTTGATATAACAAGGCAATCTATAGCAATGACACTAAATACAAAATCATATGACTGAGATATATATATACCAACATATACTCTGTGAGACAAGAAGGAAGAAATTGGTTCATGCATGCATATGATTATGAGCTGTAGCACCTGCCAGCGTATTCTCGGCAGTGAAGCCCTAATCAATCATATTCTTTGAAACAGGAAGGAACTGTTCAGGAATTTAGAGAAAGTGGTAGATAAGATGTCAAAGGGTGGGATGATGCATCAATATTTCTAATTCTCAAGACAGAATGAGAGAAGCAAAACATATGCATAATATTAAGATGTTTTGACCATTTGTTCTCAATTAATGCCTCAAATCCAGCAAAGCAAGCACTGGAGCCTCAAACCCTCACAAAGCAATTGAATTTATTCTTGCAACACATACAAACATGGTAACAGTACTATATTTGCAGAATATGAGTAGATACAAATGTGATTAAAAAGAAAGAGGTCCTTGTATTAGATCCAACAACATTTGACTCAAATATGAGTAGATAAAAATGTGAGTGCCACACAACTAGATCTCACCATGATCATTTAGTCCCAAAAACCTGCTTGAGGAAACAAGTTTTCTTGTAGAAGAACTTAAAGCATCATATATAGACCAGGGGGGTGTGAATAGGTCTCTACTAATTTTTATGCAAGTGCAAACAATAGAAAATCTAAATCAACCCATACACAACATCACAAGCAATCAACAAGACACAAACGATTTTAGCATAGAAACCCTTGTGGGAGAAAACTACAAGGCTTAACCCAGCTCCAATCAAGCACTATAATGTGAAAAAATAGTACAAGAGAGCTTACAACCCTTCACACTTGTTGAATCCTCAACACTAGCCTTGAATCTACAACATGTATATCTTCAAGTCCACGAGCTTGTTCATGAGTACTTGGCACTTCATTAAATTCTCAATGACCCTTCCAATGACTTGAAGCCACCATAGCTTTTTTGAATGAGAGGGATGAAGTGAAGTGGAGTCTTCTTAGGACTTTTTACAAACACTTGAAAGACAATGTAGAAAACTCAAGTCCTCGCCACACTTCGATGAACACTCTCTATTCATTTATACACTTAAGAGAGAGTGAGAGAGATATCTATCCTTCTGAAGAGAGAAAGGACACAGCTAGCCTGCTTGGATCATCATCACTTTACTATATAGGAGAGCAGAACTTAAAGTTACTTGGAGAGATGGAGAAGATCTTCAAACTTTTTTCTTTTTGTCAAATCGTAGAAGATACAATTTGACAAGACATTTCTGGAGCAAACAACATGCCAGAGCATAGTCTCATGCGCCTGAGAGCGCACTACGCTAGAGCAGACCAAAAACAAGAGCCTGAGCGAGCTAGAGAGGGGTTTCTGTCTGCCTAATAGCGGGGTGCATTGGAGGTCCAAAATATTGAATCCCACTGGAGCGGGGTGAAGGCCCACCTGAGAGCGGGTGCTACTAGAGTGAGCTTAGTTAAAGGGGAGTGAGAGTCCGCTAGAGCGGGGTAGAGTCCGCTAGAGTGGGGTACCTTTGAACTTTGACTACTCCTTGTTTTTCCTTGTTTCCTTGATCTTATAGTTTGACTTGGAGTATGTCTTGAGCAAACTTACATAGACTAAAAATGCACAGCCTCACTTAACTCAGCGAAACAATGCACAAGTGGCCAATATCCTAATAATTTTCCCATTTGACCATTTTGTGACAAAACCCCATATTACATAGAAGCCTCTCATATCCCAAACAAAAATCAAATGGAAGACATCCAACTCCAACAAACATGCTTTACCTATACCAGAACTAAAACTGTTTACAAATGCATCCAAAACTAAAAAATGAAATCAAGTGAAACATGATAATGTATAAACACACCTATCAAGGCATTCTCCCCCTCAACTAATGCATTAAGTCATAACACAACTATCAAGGCATATAACAAAAACAACCGACTTTCATTTCATTAACGCATTTTAAAAGGAATAAAAAGTCAGTACTTTAAAGAACCACGATAAAGCAACAAAGCATTTACCAACTAACTACGAACAACATTAACAAAAATAGGTCATTACATCAAGGTCAAAACCGCATTGAGAAAGAAAAGAACCAACAAAGATCAACTCAACAGAGCCTAACCCACTATCTATGACCAGCTAACTATGAACACCAAAAAAAATAAATAATAAGCAAGAACCACAACAAGTTCTCCCCTTTTTTGGCGCAAAGCTAACACCTCACGGTTATAGACCTGTGCAGGAAACCAGAACTTGCCAGTCTCAAGAGCAAAATACCAAGATATAGTCGAATCAACTGGTAGAGAACTATTCCGCATGCTAATGTTATCAAAGTTTGATCTTATTAGCAAAAGAGGCCAGAGATGAGAAAAAGATCTCATCAAGCCTCTTCGCTGGCTTCGTTCAAGGATTACAGAAAAAATTTTATAGAAACTTTATCAGAGTTCAAAATTACAGAGAAACTAACTTATAGGGTTGATGGAGGGCGGCAGCGCTGGTGGAGGCCAGGGTTTTGGGTTTCCAACTTAAAAGAGAGGAAAGGAGGTAGCGCTGGTGGAGTATGAAGGGCGAAGGACGCGGCGACGCTGGTGGAGGGTGCAGGCTACGGCGGCGCTGGTGGAGGGCGCAATTGGCGGCGACACTGGTGGAGGGAGCAGGTGGTAGCGACCTGGTGGAGGATGAAGGAGAACTTGCATGAGAGAGAGAGAGAGAGAGAGAGAGAGAGAGAGAGAGTAGAGATCTAGGGCTTTGATCGAGAGACGAACAAAAGAGAGAGAAGGGAAATTTTGATCCTGCCAAATGAAACAACGTCATTTTGTTTAATATTTGCAACGGGAGCTAGCCATCACAAAAGGCCGTGGCAAATACTCACCTTTTGTAACGGGAACGTGGCCGTCACAAAAACACCATCGTTAAAAGTAACCATTAGCGACAGGAGCTTGGGCATCGCAAAAATGCCGTCGCAAAAACTAGTTTTTGTGACGGCAATTGTGACAGTTACTTTCCTATCGCAAATACCACTATTTGTAAAGGGAAAGTAGCCATCGTAAATACTCCTGTCACAAAAAACTCTATTTCTAGTAGTGGGTATACATATATCTCATCACCCTTAGTTGCAGACTTTCTTGCCTAGGTACAGCAATCAATGAACCTAAGGATTAGTCTAGTGGTCAAGGTTTAGAACTTAAGATCTGCTCCTTCTAAGGTGGATTGTAACCTCTTAGATGATATCAACTATTTGGAGACACCCTCAGAGTTTTTTGCCCAAAAATTATCCAGTTTGTATAAGACTAAGAGACTGTGCGATCAATAAAGGTGCGTGAGGTGTGCAAGTTAGTCTGGACCCGTTTAATAGAAAAAAAAAAGTTACAAAGACCAATGACAGTAGAGAGGGGCAGAGTACTTCCTTTGCATTAAGAATCATAGTAACAATGAGTAACAACAACTGTTGGCAGAGAATTCAATGGAGTGAGGTGAGGGGAAGAGTTTGAGAAGGAAAAAAAAATCTTGAACTTCTTTTTTAATGATAGAATGTTCAGATATGTGTAGTTTTCTCATCCCCAAAACAGGTAATTACCTGATCACAAACTCTATCCAAGGTGTTAATGGCACCTAAGAGATTCAAAAGTAATTGATATGATTTCTAAAATAATTGATTATTTATTATAAATAAAAAGTATTAAACAAAGTAAGGAAAGCACGAAATGTTGTTATTTGGCATCTCGCTTGTGTAAAAAAAACTATTACACTAACAGTGTATGAAATTGAACTCTAAAAAGAATGTTATTCTTCAATAACATTAGTACAAAAAACCCAACAAGAACGATTTGGCCATGAAATTTGTGTATCTAAGATGCATTGGATGTGTTGTTTAAACTGAAAGATATAATTCGAGCACATCACTCTGTATAATAATCATGTACAAATTTTTATTGGTATAACATTACTTTTCAATAAAACTTCTAGTTTTTTGTGTAGTGATGATATATGAGCCTTATCTATTTTTTCATGTACATCCAAATTAGGGTTGGCAAAATAACCTGACATCTTGGGTCCCCGCCCCGCTCCGCCCCACCCCACCCCACCCCCAACCAATCTCGTTTATAATAATATATTTATATTTACATATACATATTATATTAAAATACGAGTATTGTGACTTTTTTTTCTTGTCTTTATGATTTTATTCTTTGTTTTGCCCATGATGTGTTTTAAATAATCACTAATGTAAACGAGGAGGAGTGGGGCTGGTTTGGGAACTAGGGAGGGGCTAAACAGTGTGGGTGGCTAAAAAGAAGACAGGAACGGGTAGAGGTGCCCCCACCCAAACCTACTCCGTTGTTATCCCTAATCCTAACCCAATGAAATCAACTATAAGTGATTTTCATTAGGATGGCAACGAGTCGGTTATGGGACAGGTTTGTCTAAACACTACTCCGACCTTAATAGGAAAAACCTCTCTCGCATCTCGTCCCAAACCCGTTACGGGTTGAACCCCATAATCACATACCCTTTTATGTTCAAATCGGGTCAGGTCAGGTTAACTCTCATTTTTATTTTTTTCTTTTTTGTACATAGACAATATTTTTCTAATCTCACATATTTTTAAAAAATAACAATTAATTTACATGATAAGAGGTATACAATACTTCGTTATATAATATTTCTATAGATACAAGTCTTATGTATGTATGTATTATTATAATATGATAAGGGTATTTTAGTTATTTTGATATATAATCGGGTTGGGGTTGGGGTTGGGGTTGGGGTCGGGGTTAGGTTTTGTTTTTTATCCCACACCTCATTCCATACCCACTTTGGGTTTTGTTCTTTTCTCCATAACCCGACACTAACCCTTTTAGTAAATCCCCATAGGGCCATACCCTTCCTATTAGGGTCGAGACGGGGGAACCCGCTTTTTCAGGTCAAATTGTCATTCCTAGTTGTTATCGGGATCATGCATGTACTTTTTCATTTTTTACTGTAACTACAAAATGATTTTTTCCAGCCATAAATATTGTTAAATTAGGCTTAGCAACAAAATGAAAGATTGTTTTCTCACACACTTTTATTTTTGTACATTAAACAATAAATTGTCATAAAGTTTAGCACAAAATATCATAGATGACTTTTAGAATTTGAAAAAGTCAGTTTTACTTTAATATATGATTGAGTTGAAATATATCAAGAAATAACTTCTTTTTTTTGTTGTTGTATTTTGCTGAAACATAATTGAAACTGATTTGATTTTTCATGTAGAATATTTAGGCTCACATATGCTTGAATTTAGAAATCTGAAAAATAAATTGAAAATATAATTATATATTAAATTAATCAACATTTATATTTCAAAGTTTGACAATCCTCAAAATAAAATTCTGATTCGGCCTGGACTGCCATGGCACCCTGACCAATCACTTGGGTCCTCCATGTCAAGGAGAGCTGAGTTATTTGTTCTCGTATTATCCTCGACTATTGCCGCTTTACCTCGCTTCACTCATGAATGAATTAGCTTGCTCGTCTGAATGATTGAGAAAAAACGAAAAACAAAAACCACAAAAGAAGAAAAGGCATTGCAGATTCCATGCATTGAGTGTTCTCAAAAGCAGAATACTGAATATTTAGCATTTTTTTGCTGTCTGCTGTTCTTTTAATTTTCCACTCTCTTGGGTCTTGCAAGTAGCTGAAATAAAATGAACAGTAATCCAATAATTGTGTTGAAAAGCCAATAAACAGTTTTAAGATTCCCAAAAAAAAAAGGACTTACCTACAAGTTTCTCATATTCATGCTTCAACAAAAAAAAAAACCAGTGTAAAGTGGAAACATTTGTTCAATAAATCGAAATGAAAACGAAGAAATCACAACACCAAAGGGAGTATCATGATAGATTTAAGTGCATCCAATTTCCACTTCGTCATTCTGCTTTGCTCCACGAACTTGCAGTGAATCATTATAAAGACTTTTTTTAGTAGAAATTAATTGTTTGGATCAACTTTGCATTCTTTTTGAAATATTTCAGCAGATTGTCTTTGTCATCAACGCCTTCGAAGTTCTCCATCTCCACTATTCTAAAGTAATGTCGCCAACACTTTATAAGTTGACCCTGGCAGCAGAATTGGTTTTCTTCATTTGCAGCCATCTTTCCATATTGGAGCTACAAATTGTTACAAAGCATAAAGAATATGTCAGTGTACAGGTGAAGCATAAGTCAACAACTCAACAAACATAGTCCATGTTTTGAAATAGACCACAAGTATATCAAAATATTCCAATAATAACTGTGATTTATCAGCAAATCAAGAGATGGACTAGAATGCCATGAAATGGTACCTTTATGGTCTAATAGCCAAAGCACGTTGTCCACCAACTCCGTATAACTCCTTAAATTGAAAGTCAATTCTACCTTAAGATGCTTGAGATCGTATAGGGGAGGAAGCAAGTTGTCTCTCAGGTTTTTAGGAAAAATCAAATACTGTAACTGCAGAATTACCAACAACCAAACTGCTTTAAGAAAGCTGAACGTAGTGTTTTAAGAGATATAATCTATGAATAAAACAGCAAGGTATAATGAAATTTTGATGGGAAAATACCTCGCCGAATCTACAAACTAAAGTCAAAGATTTGCAATGATCAAAACATCCAAGAAAATCCCGCAACATAACAAAATCTCCATCGTCAAATTCTCGAGTCTAGGCAATTTAGAAACATGATGTTTAAGCAATTCATCCGTGATATTAAAACCCTTCAATGATAGACTTTTGAGATGCTTACAGGCATCGATGTTGATCTTGCATAGTTCAGACGTGCCTTCTTATGCAAAAGACTGAAGATTTGTTACCCCAATCTCAATACTCTCTAATCCAGTACAACATCTCAACTCGATTTTTTTCAAGTTAGCATTCGAAAGCTTCACCCTCTTCAACATTTTGCATCAACTCAGTCCCAAATTTTCAAGCCTACGAAGTTCATAAACATAGTTTTCAACCCAGTTGTCTGTAATAGTAGCACCCACTAATGATAAAATCTTAAGAAATTCCCAGTTAACAACTTTGATCTCACAAGGCTCTGACTCTGACTGTGGATGTCTGATATACATAAAAGACTGCAGACTTGGAGACATGATCTCAATACTATTTATTCCGTGACAATGTTGCAAACTAGTTGTTGTGATTCTAGAACTAGAAACCTTAACATGTTTCAACCCCTTGTAGCCCTTGTAGTAGATAAGACTCAGCTTCTCGATCATAGGGCAGCCTAGAATCAGATCATTGATATCGATTGATTTGGCAAGGGCAATCGTAACTAGCAGATATTCTGATAAACCTAGATCAATCTCTAGTTCTTTGACACCGTTACCAATTCCAAAATTGATAGCTTCATCCGTACGATGATCCAGATTGAAGGCTACAAACCTAAATTTTTTAATAATAGAGGCGGGAGGTGTTTGGAGGTGGCTTATGAAGTGATTTTTTTCGTCTTGACTTTTTTTCAATTCAAATATAATTTCTTTTTGTTGCTATGTTCTTTTATGTAATACGTACTTGTCATAAAAAAAAATTTATTTTTTTATTAAAAAAAGACAGCAAAGACAAAAAAAAATTACTTCAACTTTACTAAAATGGATTATTTTCATTTTTAGTGACTTTTTTTCAACTAAAAATCAATTTTCTTTTTATAACGGATAAGCATAACCTAAAAGAACATAACAAACAAAAAAAAAAAAGAAATTGAATTTGGATTGAAAAAAGCCACTAATAAACACCGTTTTCATATAGTTAAAAATAGGGTTGAAGTGGATTTTTCAAAAAAAGTACGGGGAGGAAAATGTAGTTAAGTCGAAAGTAAATATAATTGGTACAAAATCACAAAATTGACTTTCTAAATTTTTTCTTGGTGCCCTAAATTAAAACTTAATTTATGTTTATGGGCATAAATTTTTGTACATGAAAAATAAAATAAAATTTATTTCACCTCAACAAAATTTTAAAAAATTAATTTTTTCTTAATATATTTCAACTCAATAAATTATTAAAGTGAAACTCTACATTTTTTGGTATGATGAATATCATCCATGATTGATACTATACAAAATTTCAATACAATTTTCTTTTAAATGTAGATACATTGGTTTGTGTTTTGGCAAATAACACACATTTTAAAGGAAAGATTTTTTTTCTATGGTTATGAAATAAAATAAAAATTCCTTCTCAATCGCTTCTCTTTTTCCACAGTAACGTTTTCTTCTTCAGTTGGACACCTAAATTTTTTTTTTTTGTTATTTTTTTATGTTGTCTTTTGTCGGTTGTGAGTTTAGTTTTATGTTCTAAAGGCATTTCAACTAACCTTATCCACACATCTTAGGTGGCTTTCACACAGGAACACACCTAGCATTTTCTTCCTTCATCACACACCATTAATTCTTTACATTAATATAATTAAACATGCTTATGATAATTAATTATTATTAACATTATGCTAATTAATTAATAATTAAGCTAATTAATTATGCTTAAAAAAAGTACTCTCCACATAATATTTTTTCATTAAAACATGTTAATCAAGTTTCTTGATTAAAATATTCATGCACTACAACATACGCATTTAGACTAAATGTGATACTAAGGAAGATAGGGTCTCATAATGAGAAATGGTATAATTCTAACTCTTTGTAATAGTACACTTTGTACGTATTGAATAGGACCGTGTTAAGGTAATTATTTTTATACTGACTATACAAAACAATTAATGTTTTTGATTATTATAAGTGTTTATGCTTTTAGTCTTAATATAATTATTAGACACGTGCATGTAGTGTTTATTATTTTGATTCGCAAAAGAGTGAGATTAATCATAAGTCAATAAACTCAGTCAGTTGGGCGATAACATTACGTGTATTATGAATATTAATTATTGATGGAATTCACGTTCCGGCATAAGGATTACCGATACTTGTTTGAAAAAACTTATAAATTTTGATTATATCAAACCCTACAGATGGATTATAAATCCGACATATCAAATAAGTTAAGTGGAACGTTTTAAGGAATTAAATAATTCTATTAAATTTAATTATTAGTAATTTAATTTAATAGACGAGTATCTATGATCTTCACGTGAGGAGATAAATAAGTATTTAATAATGTGAAGCTCGAAATATAATTTCTACTATGATATGGAGCGCAATTATAATTCATTAGTGATATAAATTATAATTTACATTAATAGGTATTAATTCCAATTGAATTAGAAATTTTTATTACGTAAAAAGTTCTAGTCATACTAATCATATTGTCCCTGCTATAATTTCTATATATACATATTTTATGAGCAGTTAAGGCTACACTTATTCTTAATTGAGAAATACATGATTTTTTTAGAAAAAAAAATCATAGTAGTTGTGAGTCCACTCTCTCTAGAATAAGGCGAGTGCAAAGAATACAGCAGAAGTCCAAAAGTTGAGTTCGAGTAGTTGATTTGTGTCTGTTGCTGTTACTTGTTGTTCGAGATCAAATTAAAAAGTTTTCAAAAATCATACCTGATAATATTTAGGATCAAAATAGAAATATCTCAAAAATATTGATGCAAATCACATATATCAATTTATGCTAAGTTGATTAGTTTTTGTTTTTTTATTATCCGTATATACTATAATCGAGTAAAAAAAAATTTCACAGATCCCAATAAAACCAAATCATGAAAGCGCCCGGTGAATGAGCTTGGTGAAGAAACAAAATGAAAACAAAAACACCCTTGATTGTATTGCGTGTGTGCCGCAGATGTTAGTTTAACAATTGGTATTATTTAAACATTTCTCCGATTGATTGGAACATCCTATGGAGATAGGAAGCACATAAATGAAAAAAGTCTTTCAATCTCATTGGACGTTGGAATATTAGTTCTCATCCGATGAGGTCACCGGATTAAAAAAATTAGCATTTACTGAATTTGCTTCATCGGACGTCTGAGTGACGAGATCATCCTTCATGAGGTAAGCATTGGAAACCTGCTTATTTTATTAAGTCCACGACGACGAAGAAAAGTTGTAATGTAAATAAAAAATTCTTACGAGAGTGACCTGGTAATATTTTTTTTTGTTATAAAGAATCTAATTTGTTTCAAAATAAAGCTTATTTAATCACATCAATCTAAAAATTTTTTATAAAATTTCTTGTTATATAACATTACCCTAATTTTATGAAGTAGACCCAGAAAGAGCATCTTGTTCCACAACTATAAATATGTTCAATGTTTTAAGGTTTTGGGCACAGAGTACAGTATCATAAGAACACATAAAAGATGGCTATGGCTAATGACGAGGGAGTTAGTGAGCTTCTCCAGGCTCAAGCTTACATATGGCACCTTATATTCAATTTCATAAACTCTGCATCACTCAAGTGTGCAATTCAACTAGGCATACCAGATATCATCTACAACCATGGCCAACCCATGACCTTTTCTCAGCTTGTTGCCTCTCTTCCTATCAACTGATTATACTCTAAAAAGTACAATCGAAATATCTAATTATAAGCTATTATTAGTAATTATGTATGTATTATTAATTATTTTAATGTAATTTTAGTATTTTTTTTTATGTTTTTGTGTTTTGTGCAGATTTGAAACCAGAAAAGAGCAAAAATAAAGTAGACGTGAGCGGTGGCCCAAGCTTAAGTCCAAATATAGAAGATAGATTTGTTTTGAAGAAATATGAAAGCTAGACCCATAGATAAAGCCCAAGATTGGATCCAAATTGTTGAAAACTATGGGAGCAGATTTGTAGAATTTGACAGTTGGAGCTATCCTAGGTATTTAGGTCATAATTCTCAACTCAAGTCTCCAATTCAGATGAATGTTAGCTTTTTCGAAAACTATCTTTCGTATCTACAACTTCTTAGTTAAAGATATCTTCAAATTTATACATTTTCTAAGTCAAAAGTAGCATACAAGAGACAACTGGTGTTGGATGAACACTGATCAGACAGGTTTCAGTATTTTAGCCATAATGGTTAACCCAAATATGAACTTGATCTGATTTTGGTGGATAGACAGAAGACATCTAGCTCTACAACTTTGCAGTTGAAGATTTCTCCAATTCATGCGTATTACAAGTTAAAAATGAGCTGAAATAGAAATTTGGAATTGGAAGAACACTCATCAGACATGTTTCGATATTCTAGTCATAATTGTTGACTCGATTATGAAAGTCATCTGATTTTTGGTGGGCGGCCAAAGGCAATCTATATCTACAACTTTTTAGTTGAAGATGTCTCCAAATTCTCACGTATTCCAAGTCAAAAATGGACTGCAAGAGAAATCTAGAGTAAGAAGCACACTGTTGACGCCTCATCAGACATGTTTTGGTATTCTAGCAATAATTGTTGACTCAAATATGAACTTAATCTGATTTTTGGTGGGCTAACAGAGGAAATATAGATTTACAAGTTTGTAGTTTTGCATATTTAAAAACGAGTATTTCTAGGTCGAAAAACAGCTGGAAGAAAAAGCCAAAGGAAAGGCCATCTTACCTTCCAAGAGCTCTCTTCTTTTGTTCTTTAGGATTCGAGTTTTAGCTAGCTTGTTAGTAGTTGTTAGCTAGTTTTGTCAAATACTTTCACTTTTTAGTCTTTTATTTTCTATTGTTCTATTGTATTGAACACTTTTATTTATAAAATCATTTTTCAAGCCAAGTCTTTTCAATATTATGAGTAGCTAGTTTTATTCTTACAACCGATTGTGAAGATTACCCGAGAATCTTCAAATATCAATGGATGTAATTGAATTTTCATTTTTTATCATTAAATCTTTCAATTCTGAGTAATCAAATTTTAAATCTTTAAGAAAACTTAGATTCTTGACTAAGTTTGGTAATTTTTATGCACAAATCGATGGTATGAATCTATGGCTTTAATTTTATTATTCTAGATTTAATTATTCTTGAATTTTGTTTTAATTGTTAAATCTTTCAAATCAAAGGCTCAAGATGAAGCTAATGATTTAAGTTACAAAATCTTCGTTGGAATCGGGTGATCAGATCAATTGGATCAAAGACCGTTTTATTAAGTTTAATTTAAAGTCTATTTCAACAATCATCAAACCTTCCAAAAAAACTGTTTTATTTTGGTAACTATTTGATTTTTTTTTCACCAATTGTCCAGATCTCATCGATACTATTTTGGCTTAGGTTCCAACTGAAGCCATTGTAATGCTACAATGTTTAGCATGGCTTAATCGATATCTAAGTTTTTACCGTGGATGAATTCTGGCACCAATTTTGCATATTTGGATAATCGTTCCCTGTGATTTGATTTGACCCTGATCTTACCGGGTTATGAATCCGGCTTTTGGCCAAGACTTCTCTCCTGGGGGTTAATTTGTCTTCCATTTATATATATTGTTTTGTATTAAACCTTTTATTTATAAAGTTTTTTTCTTCCATGTCTAAACTTTTAAATATTAGTAGCTAGTTTTATTCTTGGAGCCAATTGGGAAGGTCACTTGATCGAATTGGGATGATCGATTAGTATTTGTCTTTTCATTCCGAATTCATTTAAAAACTTAGTATTTTTGCACACGTTCGATATATTGCATGCTTAGACACGTACACATATATTTTATGCACGTAATGGTTTAGTGTGAGTTTAGACCAGATTAAGTTTAAAAGTAGTGTAATTAATATAGGGGTAGTGTAAAAGTAAAATAGTTCTTAGTTTTATGCGAGTACTTTGTCCGGTATATTTTTATGTCAAACTTCTGGTGAGGACCTAAGGCCCTTAATCCTAATCCGGAATGGATCAAGTTATATTCATGAATAATTGACGTTTAGTTTCTTTCGAAAACTTAGACTTTTAATTATGTTTGTAATACCTTCTGCCTCGACAAAGCAGTCGGTATATACAAATCAATGGTGAAGGTCTTCGATTTTAATTGAATAAGTTTCTAAATTAGAACATTTGAAAACATGTTCCTTTAATTATATTTGTTACACTTATACGCTGACAAAGCATTGCTAAGTGTATATGAGTCGATAGTGAGGGTTTCATGATTTTCACGTCATATTCTAGTGATTGATTATTTTAAATATATCCATCTACTAATTTATGAGGCCCAAGTAGGCTAAACGATTGACAGTTGGTAAACCTGTATTAATTATTCTCAAGTAAATCAAGTGATTGAATCAATTGAATCCAAGACTGTTTTATTTTATTACGTTTATGTTAATGTCCAGTTTAGCAACCTCTATCTCAAAACTACAAAAAGATTTTATTTTTCTTTTGGTTACATTTGTCATCGAGTTTTAACTACTGCATCCGCTCTCTGTTGTTCGACCCCGATCTTACTGAATTATTTTTATTATGTACTATTTTGCCGCACCTACTCTTAAGTGTATTAATTAGATCAAGCATTTTTGGCACCGTTTCTGGGAAACGGTGGTAAGGAGTTAAAACTGTAAAAAAATAATAAGTAAAAAAATAAAATAAAAACACAAAAATAAAATAAAAATTCAAAAATTTTTAAAATTCAAAATTTATAAAAATAAATAATAAAATAATAAAAAGAGTAAAATAAAATAAAATACAAGACCTTTGCGGTTGACTCAAGGAGAACAATTGAACTTCAAATCTTATACCTTTCTGTGGAGTAAGGACATGGACATTTGTTGTTTCTCTACCTTGACGAATGAGTTGGACTGTATATATATGTATATATATCTAACTATCTAACATTTTTATTTGCTTTAAGTGGATAACCCTGAGCGGATAACCCTTGGGTTACCATTGCTAATATTTTACTTTTCGCACTTTAATTTCAGTCTTGTACATTTAGATTTTTTTTTTTCTATGGTTTACCTCTTGGGTTGTTCCACCGCCTTTCTAAGCCTATGTCCTTGACAAGGTGACCATTACTAATATATTTCTTAACTCTAACATTTGTTGTTGTTTGTGTTTAAAGTGCAGGTTTTGTTTCTTTTCATTTTTGTTGTAATTTTTTTCTTTCTTTTTAGTGTTTTGTTGTTTTATTTTGTTGGGACATGTTAGTGTCTTCATATCCTGTAGTCTGTCTAAAAGCCAAGAAAAGAGTCTTGTGGTATTTCTGAAGACCCAAAGAAAGCCTTAAGTTGAACTATAACTGACTTACACAGTATGTCCTTTTGTTTGCCCATAATGTTTTTATTTTGAAAAGAATCTAAACCGGTGCATCCAATGCAAAAACGCTTTAATCCACATGTGTGAAAGAGGTTTTAAGAGGATAAATATTGAAGCTTTTCGATGGCGTATCACATACCACATCTCTAATTTAAAGTGGGTTAGTGCAATCTAAGTGGTTCCTAAAGAGTAAAGAGTCACAGTAAACTACAATGATGAAATTGAATGAATAGACGCAACACCTATTTCGTTCCAACAATTAGGTTGTTAGTTTGTCTTTAGTTGGAGGGTACCCACCCCTTTTTTGTTGGTTTTCATTTTTCACTATTTGTTTTATTTTGTATGTTTATTTTATTTTGTGAGTTTTTGTGACTAGCAGATATCAAAGGAAGCCAATGACTAATATCAATTAATCAAATGGTTCATCTAGATATTATTAAAGGACGAGTAAATGTTGAGGTATTAAGACGCCTTGGAATTACCAAAATAGTAGACTACCTTGATTTTGATGTCAAAAGTTTAACTCGACTTTGTAATGATTATTCTTCTAAGGGTGTGATAGGTTTGAGTGTTTTATTTGCGTGTTTATCTTTATTTGTAAACATAACAAAGATTTATTTTGCAAATATTTTTCTTCTAAAAAAGAAAAATACATGCACAAGACGGAGGAGCGTATAATTTGAATATCTTAATATACTTGAGATCTATAAAAGAGGTTTGCGTATATTTTGTAATTTTGCGATTTTATGTGAAATGCAAATGTAAATTTTGAGAATTTGTTAAAATATGTTTTCATATTTAAAGAAGGGGAGTATTTTGGGGTCAAAAAAAGAGCTGGAAGGAAAAGCCAAAGGAGAGCCCATCTTTCCATCCAATAGCTCTCTTCTTTTGTTCTTTAGGATTCACGTTTTAATTAGCTTGTTAGTAGTTGTTAGCTAGTTTTGTCAAATCCTTTCATTTTTCAGTCCTTTCTTTTATATTGTTCTATTGTATTAAACACTTTCATTTATGAAGTCATGTTTAAATCTAAGTCTTTTTAATATTATGAGTAGCTAGTTTTATTCTTAGAACCAATTGTGAAGATCACCCTAGAATCTTGGGATATCAACGGAGGTAATTGGATTTTCATTGTTTATCTTTAAATCTTTCAATTCTTGATAATTAAATTCTAGATCTTTAAGAAAACTTAGATTCTTAACTAAGTTTGCTAATTTTTGTGCACAATTCTTAGTTTGGTATAGTTATTACCAAATCGATGGTATGAATTTATGACTTAAATTTTATTATTTTAGATTTAATTATTATTGAATTTTTGTTTTAATCGTTAAATTTTTCGAATCAAAGGCTCAAGACAAAACTAATGATTTGAGTTACAAAATCTCTGTTGAAATTTTGGATGCATCGGGCAATCGGAGCAATTTTATTCAAGACTTTTTTATTAAGTTTAAGTTAAAAGTTTAGTTCATCAGCCACCAAACCTCTCACAACAACTATTTTTCTTTTTGTTATCATTCTTTAAGCAGCAACTGTCCCAAATCTCAACGGTACTTTCAAAAGAGGAATTCAAACAGGTTGGTTTTGGTTTCAACTGAAATCATTGCAACGCTACGAGATCTAATCTTTTACCTTAGATGAATTCCAGTGACAACTCTAAATGATTTGATAACTGCTCTCTGTAGTTCGACCACAATTTTATCATTATTTACTATTTTACCGCACCTGCACTTTAAGTGTTGATTGTCATATTATAAGGTGGGCAAGTCAAGAGTCATCAACGCAACAAAATCTCATTGCATCTATAGTCTCATGCGCATGCTGGTTCACTCTGGCTTCTTTGCTCAACAAAAAGATGTGCAAGAAGCTAAGTACTTGCTCACACCCGCTTCTCGCCTTCTGTTGAACGATAAGCCCTTGAGCATGTCACCTTTCTTGCTAGCCATGCTTGATCCACTTATGATCAAACCAGGGAACTCTCTGAGCTCTTGGTTCAAAAATGATGATCCCACCCATTTCTTACAGCAAATGGAAGAACAATTTGGGATTATGCTAGCCATGACCCGGCATTCAACAATGTTTTTAATGAGGGCATGGCTAGTGATGCCCAATTGGTGGCAACTGTGCTGACTAAAGTGGGTAAGGGAGTATTCGAGGGTTCAATTCACTGGCTGATGTAGCGGGTGGAACTGGAACACTGGCGAGGGGAATTGCCGATGCATTGCCACACTTGATGTGCACTGTGTTTGATCTCCCACGTATTATGTATTGTTTTATCTTAGGTACTAGCGTAATCACGGTTATATATGCATCTAAATTTGCACTCTCTCATCAAGTCTACACTCAACAGTATTATCAATATGGTAAATTTTGAAACCCTTAGATCTTGCCACGAGTACAACTCAAAGTTATGTTTAGGGGTTAAGTAGGAGGGACCGGGACTCCAATACTCAGTTAGGGCCGGTGTTGGGAGAGTAAGATGAGGCCCAACAACTGCAGGGGACAGGCTCAAGCTAACATGTGTGTCTTAAATAAAGTAATCATCAAGAACGAATACCCATCGCCTTGAATATATGAGTCGTTTGATAAATTGAGGGGAGCATAGTAGTGCATTTTTTAAAATTGATCTTAAGTCGGAATATCACTAGGTGAATATTAAGGAGTCCAATATAACTAAAACAATTTTTCGTACTCGGTATTGTTATTAAAAAATTTTAGTGATGCCTTTCGGCTAATGAATGTACCTGCAATTAGGCTTGTCAATGGACCGAGTCTAGTCAGAATTCGACCAGACCCGGATATGATCCTGATCCGGATTTAACGAATTGGATTGGCCATTCATAGACCCAATCCGTTGTCAATTGGATCTAATCCGAATATTCGACCTGACCCGACCTTGATCCTTTACTTATTTATTTATTTTGCTTCTTCTCACAGGCTTCACTTTTGTGAGAGATTTGTAATGGACCGAGTCTGGTCAGAATTCGGCCAGACCCGGATATGATCCTGATCCGAATTTAACGAATTGGATTGACCATTCATAGACCCAATCCGTTGTCAATCGGATCTAATCCGAATATCCGACCTGACCCAACTTTGATCCTTTATTTATTTATTTATTTTGCTTCTTCTCACAAGCTTCACTGGAGAGATTTGTATGGGAGTAAAGAAGGTGCAAAGTTGCAAAACTTGGTTTTTGAACTTGATACAGCTTCAACATGCAAAGACGCCAGCAAAAACTGCCCATTCAACTGTGGTGAGAGAGAAATAGAAGGCACACACAAAGACACCAAGAAGAAAGAAAGAGAGAGAGAGAGAGAGAGAGAGAGACGGGTTACGTGGAGATGTTCAAACAGAAGAAGAAATGGCCATGTGGGGATCCGGAATTCAGAATAATTATGCAAGGTCTGGGATTCTCTTGGTGTTTAAGAGGCCTTCCATCACCGAGGTAAGGTCTTCTTCTTTTTTCTCTTTTTTATCCTTTCCATCACTGACAGCCTTTTCTGTTTCTCTCTAAACTTCTATTCTTCTTTCCCAATCTCTATATCAAAATACTAGCATTTAATAATACCAACCATCGGAAAGGTAAACTAAATCTGGGCTTCACAATATTAACTAGACTAATAACTGTAACAAAAAACGGGAATAGTCTTTGCCAAGCCAAAGTTCTCTTTAGAATTTGAACAGCTTCAATGTTTTTCAGAGTGTGTTTTCATGCTTCATCAACTACCCGTCAGAGTTCAAATTATCAATGACTACTTTTTTTTTGCTCCCATTGTGCACTTGTCAAATCGTAAGAACGATTCAACCAAAAACACATAGAAGAAAAACAGTAAAAATACATTCACCTCACACCTGTGCTCTTGAAAATGAGGAATTCTAGCAACAAGCGAGGTCCTCAATTGCTTTTACACCACAGGAGGATAGTATGCCACTTATTCAACCTCTTTTAAAGTGTAATTGGCAACCCAAAGTAAAAGGAATAACACAATCTTGACAATTTTGTCCTTTTGACAAGACGAATCATTTTTCTTAAAATATTTATAGTTTTCAAAAAGTAATTTATAGTTTGATATTCTCACTTCTCAACATACAATTTCATATTACCGTACTCCCACCTTTTGAGTATCACCTTATTCTACGTATCAGTAGTAAAACAATTAACAAGCACTTCAATTCATTAGAAAGTAAAGGTAAATTTATAATATTGCACTTGACACAAAATTCACTTTATGATTTTATATTTTTAATTTTAATAATTATATATTTTACATTTACAAATAGTTATAATGATATATATATATATATATATATTATGACATGTGAGAACATGTTCAAGGTAGGACCTTTCGAACTTACTATAGCAAGTAAACTTCTTTGGGGTTGACAAAGAGTTGTCCTCATAGCGATTGACATCAGTTTAGTGGTTTTTACTATAAAAAAAAATCATATAATGTAAAAAATTCAAACTCAAGTAGCACCGATATTGTACTAGCGGTAAACTCCTACTTTACATAAATTTTTGTACATGAAAAATAAAATAAAATTTATTTCACCTCAAAAAAATGTAAAAAAAAATAATTATTTATTAGTACATTTTAACTCAATAAATTATTACAGTGAAGCTCTACATCTTTTGGTATCATGAATATCATCTATGATTGATACTATTCAAAATTTCAATACAACATTTTTTAAATGTAGATACATGGGTTTGTGTTTTGGCAAATTACACACATTTTAAACAAAAGATTTTTTTTTTTCTATGGTTATCAAGTAAAATAAACATTCCTTCTCAGTCGCTTCTCTTTTTCCACAGTAACGTTTTCTTCTTTAGATGGACGCCTAAATTTTTTATTTTTTTTTGGTTATTTTTTATGTTGTCTTTTGTCCCTTGTGAGTGTAGTTTTATTTCTAAAGGCACTTCGACCGACTTCATGCGCACACTTTAACGAGCACGCCTACCTCTTTACTTTATCACACACTATTAATTTTTCACATTAATATAATTAAATATATTTATAATAATTAATTATCATTAACATTAAGCTAAGTATAGAAATTAATTAAAAAATTAATAATTAAGCTAATTAATCATGCTTGAAAAAAAGTTCTCTCCACATGATACATGATATACTCCCATTAAAATATATTAATCAAGTTTCTTGATTAAGGTAATCATGCACTACAACATATGTATTTAGACTAAATATGATACTAAGCAAGATAGGGTATCACAATGGGAAATGGTATAGTTCCAACTTCTTACACTAGTACACTTTATATGTATTGAATAGTACTGTATTGAGGTAATTATTTTTATACTAACTATATAAAACAATTAATACATCATGATTATTATGAGTGCTTATGCTCCTAGTCTTAATATAATTATTAGACACGCGCATGCAGTGTTTATTATTTTAATTCATAAAAGAGTGAAATTCTTTAGAAGTCAATAAAATCAGTGAGTTGGATGATAACATTACGTGTATTTTGAATATTAATTATTTATGGAATCTATGTCCCGGCATAAGGATTGATGATATCTACTCAAAAAAGATTATAAGTTTTAATTATATCAAACCCTATAAATGGATTATGAATCCGAGATATCAAACAAGTTAAGTGAAAGGTCTCAGGGAATTAAATAAGTCTATTAAATTTAATGGTCAGTAATTTAATTTAATAAACGAGTATCTGTAATCTTAATATGAAAAAATAAATAAATATTTGATAATGTGGAGCTCGAAATATAATTTTTAATATAACAGAGAGTGTAATTATAATTCATTAGTGGTATAAATTATAATTTACATTAACAAAAATTAGTCCCGATTGAATTAGGAATATTTATTTGCGTAAGAAGCCCTAGTCATATTAATCATGTGGTCCCTGTTGTGACCTCTATATATACGCACTCTATAAGCAACTAGGGTTACATTTATTATTAATTGAGAGATACACGTTTGTTTGAGATAACGAAACCCTCGTAGCTGTAAGCCCACTCTATCTAGTGTAGGGCAAGTATGAAGGATATAACAGAAATCTAAAGATTGAGTTCAAGCAGTTAATTCGTGCCTATTGCTATTACTTACTGTTCAAGATCAAAGGAAAAAGTTTTCGAAGATCATACTTGATGGTGTTTGGGATCAAAACCGATAAATCTCGAAAGTATTGATACTAATCACGTAGATCAGTTTATGTTAAACAAATCAGTATTTGTTTTTTTATTACGCATATGCACTATTGCCAGGTAGAGAGAAATTTCACAGTCCCTTACAAAACCAAATCATGAAAGCTCCTCGAAGAATGAGCCTTGGTGAAGATGTCAGCAGTGTGATAAGAAAAAATGATTGAGTGAAGATGAATAGTGACACGAACAGCATGTTGATGAATAAAATGAAAGTCTATCTTCTTGTGTTTGGTACGAGCATGAAAAATATTATTATGAGCAATTATAGTGGCACTCTAATTGTCACAACAAAGGACAATAGCACTAGAGTGATGAATGCATATGAGTGATCGTATAGATAAAGAGAAAAAGTTTAGAGTTCATACAAAATTAGTTAATCGTACAAGTGTTAAGCTAAGATATTCGAATTTTCAAACATTATTTGTTGGATATAAATTTTTAATACGTGGGGTAGTGAGATTAGTATTTTGAATATTAAGGTTAAAAGGAAGGGGATTAAAATCGTCTCCATTTTATTATTGGAATAGAGACCTCTATTAGTTATTCCTAAAAATATGACTGATGATCTTCTAGTGGAAAAATAAAAAGAAAGAAAAAAAAAACACCCTTGATTGTATTGCGTGTGTGGGCTGATGTTAGATTTATTTAAACATTTCTCCGATTGATTGGAACATCCTACGGAGATGGGAAGCACAAAAATGAAAAAAGTCTTTCATCTCATTGGATGTAGGAATTTTAGTTCTCGATGAGGTCACCGGATTAAAAAAATTAGCATTAACTGAATTTGCTTCATCGGACGTCTGAGTGATGAGATCATCCTTCATGAGGTAATGGAAACCTGCTTATTTTATCAAGTCCACGACGACGGCATTGGAAACCAGCTTATTTTATTAAGTCCACAACGACGAAGAAAAATTTTAATGTAAATAAAAAATTCTTACAGAGAATGATGTGGTAATATTTTTTTTCTGTGATAAAGAAGCATGATGATAGGTAATTTTGAGGTAATTTGTTTCAAAATAAAGACACTTAGACCCAGAAAACCAGCAAACAACAACAATAAAAAGCATCTTGTTCCACAACTATAAATATGTTCAATGTTCTAGGGTTTTGGGCACAGAGTGAAGTATCATAAGAACACATAAAGATGGCCATGGCTAATGACGAGAAAGTTAGTGAGCTTCTCCAGGCTCAAGCTCACATATGGCACCGTATATTCAATTTCATAAACTCTGCATCACTCAAGTGTGCAATTCAACTAGGCATACCAGATATCATCTACAACCATGGCCAACCCATGACCTTTTCTCAGCTTGTTGCCTCTCTTCCTATCAACCCAACAAAATCTCTTTGCATCTATCGTCTCATGCGCATTCTGGTTCACTCAGGTTTCTTTGCTCAACAAAAAGATGAGCAAGAAGCTGAGTACTTGCTCACCCCCGCTTCTCGCCTTCTGTTAAAGGATAATCCGTTGAGCATGTCACCTTTCTTGCTAGCCATGCTTGATCCACTTATGATCAAACCATGGAACTCTCTGAGCACTTGGTTCAAAACTGATGATCCCACCCCATTTCTTACTGCAAATGGAAAAACAATTTGGGATTATGCTGGCCATGACCCGGCATTCAACAATGTTTTTAATGAGGGCATGGCTAGTGATGCCCAATTGGTCGCAACTGTGCTGACTAAAGAGGGTAAGGTAGTATTCGAGGGGTTGAACTCACTGGTTGATGTAGCGGGTGGAACTGGAACACTGGCGAAGGGAATTGCCGATGCATTCCCACACTTGATGTGCACTGTGTTTGATCTCCCACATGTTGTTGCGAACTTGCAAGGAAGTAAGAACTTGAACTTTACTTCTGGAAACATGTTTGAGGAAATTCCTCATGCAGATGCAATATTACTCAAGGTATTTATCCTTGTCTTTACTTTTCTCAATATGCTTTTGGTTGAGTTGAAAGTAATGCAAAAGTTACAAGTGAGTACGATTTTATTGTTTAAATTGCATGAAAGTTAAAATTCTTGTATGTTTTCTGAAATAAACTTATCAAAAATATGGATATACAAGAAGTTGCATGTAAAGAGAGTTGATAAAGTGGGAATCCTAAAATAGAACAATTTTCAATTTCCAGTGAAAATTGAAAATTGTTACGATTTTCAATTTTCAATTGTAACAATTGTCAATTTTCACTTCTCTTCATCACTTCGGTTATTTTTTTCTAAAGTAACCTCGTCCATCTATTCATATGCGAGAAGTTACATTTAAATGGAATGGACAAAGTAGAATGATTAATCTGTAGAAGTTTTCACTTTCTAATGAAAATTTTCACTTCTGTGTATAGCAGAATTCTATTCTCTTTTGTATTCTTCCTTTTAATTGGACTACATCTAATAAACAGTGGATATTGCACGACTGGAGTGATGAAGAGAGTGTAAAATTACTGAAGCGATGCAGGGAGGCAATTCCGAGCAGAGACAAGGGAGGAAAGGTGATTATCATAGACATGGTGATAGAGAACCAGAAAGAACGAGATGAAAAGTCAATCGAAACTGAACTCTTCTTCGATATGGAATTGATGGTTTTGCTCCCTGGTAGAGAAAGAAACGAGAAAGAATGGGCAAAGCTATTCTCTGATGCTGGTTTCAGTGACTACAAGATAACTCCCGTTATGGGTTTGAGGCCTCTCATAGAGGTTTATCCATGATAAACTCATCAATGAATAACTCTTGCGTGTGTTGTAACCAAGAGTAGAAGTGGTCATGCTAGCATCCTCTATGGTGCCATACTACATGTGATATATGTTTGTAATAAAAAGAACTCTTCTTGTTGTTCGTGTGTTAACCAAGTGCAGTTGTCATGCTAGCATCCTATATCGTGCCAGAGTGCTTGTGATGTTTGTAATAAAAATTCAGCCATGGAATGTACTAGTTTCCCATTATTGTGTACGTTGTAAAGACAAATGGATTTGTTTGTGTTATAAGACAAAAACAATCTTGGTTGGGCTCTCCTCCAAACCTTTCTAAACTTCTTATTTAATTATATCACATTTCTAATTATGCCACGTTTAGATAAGTCTAATATAACAGATGCACAATATTACTAAACCATTGGCAACACAAGAAAACTTAAAATAATTATTTCGAGTCAAAAAATAAAATTTTAAAATAATATTCATCCCGAATTGTAAAGTCATCTGTATGTTCCATCAGAAAAAACCCTCTCAACTACAAACACTTCTCCAAATCGTTCTGAATGTTCCATCAGAGAAAACCTCCACACGGTGGCCTCCTCCATTCTCTCTCCTCTATCACTGTCTCTCTAGGATGATGTGATACTCTCTCCTCTATCACTGTATATGTGTTTGGAGAAGTTTGGGGTTGTAAGTTTGGACGTGGTGTTACAAGCCACTTAAAAATGATTACAAGATCTAAAAATCAAAACTCTTCAAGGTTTTCTTTATTATTTTTTTCGCTTATGAAATCCTAGATCTGTGGGATATTTTGATGATTTGGCTTCCATGATGAATCACAAGTGACGGTATTCAATATTCTAAATACATAATTACAAATCTAGAGAGAGTTATTTAGTCACAATTGATGTTGTGATATTTGTCCTAGCCCAGAAATTCACGGGAACTATGCAGGAAAACAGTCGCGGTAATAGTGTTTGACATTAAGAAACTCGTCGGAAATCGCGTTTGACAGAAAATGGATTAGTGAAAATTTAATATGTCGAGTATTTTTAGATTAGAATCCTTTACTATTGTTGATTCTTGTGGACCATATAATCTTAAGATGTCCACGTGGCACACTGAGGTTAAGGGTCTGGATAGGTATAGAGGATTGAGATCTGGAAGAGAGCCGGACTCAACAATCTTATCCTAGGATTCTGTTTTACAGGTTTACTTAATTTGCAGTTTTTGTAGAGATAAATCTGTTGAGAATTCAGCTTGGGAGATAAAATTGGAATAAATTTCAGAATGCCAGTTTGATTTAAGTAAAAATATGTACACAGTAACAAAAAGTCTGGAAAAAGCCCATATATCTTTCTGATGTTAATATATGGATATTATGTATTGTTTTATCTTAGGTACTAGTGTAATCACTGTTTATATGCTTCTAAATTTGCACTCTCTCATCAAGTCTGCACTCAACAGTAATATCAATTTGGTAAATTTTAAACGCCTTAGATCTCGCCACGAGCCCAACTCAAAGTTATCTCTACGGGTTAAGTACGACGGACCGGGCCTCCAAGACTCAGTTAGGGCCGGTGTTGGGATAGTAAGATGAGGCCCAACAACTGCACCGGATAGGCTCAAGCTGATATGTGTCTTAAATAAAGTAATCATCAAGAACAAATACTCATTGCCTAGAATATATAAGTTGTTTGATAAACTGAGGGGGAGCAGAGCAGTGTATTTTTTAAAATTGATCTTAAGTCGGAATATCACTAGTTGAAAATTAAGGAGTCCGATATAATTAAAATAAGTTTTCGTACTTGGTATGGTCATTATGAATTTTTAGTGATTCATTTTGGGTTAATAAATGTACCTGCAACTAGGCCTCTCAATGGACCAAGTCTGGTCCGAATTCGACTGGACCCGGATATGATCCTAATCTGGATTTAACAAATTGGATTTGCCATTCATAGACCCAATCCGTTGTCAATCGAATTTAATCCGAATATCCGACCTGACCCGACCTTGTTCCTTTATTTTTTTTTTTTTGCTTCTTCCCATAGGCTTCACTTTTGTGAGAGATCTATATGGGAGTAAAGAATGTGCAAAGTTCCAAAACTTGGTTTTTGAACTTGGTACAACTCTGTAAATGGGATTTTTGGGAAGGCCTGGCCGATTTCTCGAACCAATATCAAAGAGCACCAAATTGCTGCGAAGACACAGAGAAGTTAGATTGAGTCGACCCTCTTTGGGCCGATCACACTCCGATGATTAAGTTAGAAACCTTAATCAAGAATGAAATGAATAGCGACAATGTATGCGTCAATTCAAATGTCCATACCTTGCTTTTTGGGGCTTCAGTTCTTATAGTGTAATTGATAGAGTGAAAATCCTTGTGCCTACTTTAGGGTCATCATAACCTATCTAGTAGACCACATCATCCATTGCCGACTGATCGAACATGGGTCCAGCTTTACCACTGTGCTAGAATCTGACCGATTGGACGTGAGCGTGAACGTTGTGTGGTGAGCCGTCTCTGCATTAAATGCAGGTTATCTTCGTATTAAATGCTGAGATTAGAGCATTAAATGCTTTGACTATCCTCGTGGGTTGGGCTCACCGTCTTTTTGCTTGGGCCCAGGTCGGCGTGAGGTCGACAGCACGAGCCTGGCCGCATTATTAATCATTTGGGTTGATCCGTAGCCTAGCTTTATTTACTTAATTTTTATTCGACTGGACCAGTTGGTCTGGGCTGGAATTCTTTGACCCACAATTGCCCCCTAGCCCTTGTGTCCTTTTTGACTCCTCGAAAGGTTAAGGGTTGTGTCAGGTCTTTATGATGCTCCTTCAGGCATGCTACCATTTTGGCAGTTATTTGGCCACGTAGACGACATGGCTTTAAAGCCACAGTGATGAGATGTCAAGGCATTGATGGCCGGCGTGACGGTCCGCCGTTTCGAAATGATTGCTGCCATTTCACGAAAATGAACTGGTGGCACGGGCGTATATAAAAGGAGGGAGCCCTTTTCGGTGACTGGCACTTGTTTACTTCATCTTCTTGTCTTAGAGTGTCCCTTGCTAGTTCCCTCCACTATAAGTGTTCTCGGTGTTCATCTTTCTCTTGTAAGATTTTTCCCTTCAACGGTTACCCCCTAATGGCAGCATGTCTAGGGAATATGCTAGATAGTCTGGCGGCGATTGCCACCCTTAAGGCTAGATATGAGATCGCCAATCAAATCGGCCTAGAACTGGTAGACTTTAATGGCTTTCATATGGAAGAGACCGAGAAGAGATGCCCTTCCTGGTTATCGCCATCGTTGAGGGTTATTTTAGGTTTCTCTTGCATCACCTCCTTCAAAAGTTTATTGTATGCTGTAAGGTAGCATCCTCTCAACTCTCATCAAACGTATATAGAAAAGTTTTTGGGATGCTCAAGCTTAATCGATGCCTAGGTGTGAACTTGGGGCTGGCCGAGCTTGACTACTATTATACGCTTTGTAAAGTAGGGGTGAGAGTTTGAAAGTGTATCTCTGGGCCGTTAATAATAGTAAGGAGATAGTGAAGTGTCTAACATCCTCCGAGAAGGGCGTAGATGATGTTACGGTTTGGGTATTCGGCCCTTGGGAGTTCGACAACCTTCCTTCGGGTGAAAGATCGGCAGGACGATGCCTTAAACTTCCTCTGGAAATAGGTTCGATGCAGACTTATGATTAAATTTCCTCAATCTATCTTATTATGTCTCTAACCTTATCTTTGTTATTCTTGCAGTCGTGAAAAAGAGGATGAGAGATGTTGTCTGGGGAGTTAACTTTGTCGATCTGAAGAAGGTCTTGGACTTTTGTGGGCAAGGCAAGTTAAGACATATTGCGCGAACTCCCCATATCCTGTTGAACTACCCGCTGCGCTATTCATTATTTACTGCAAAAATGGGGGTCCCCCTGAGCATCCTTGCAACATTGGCCGAGGAGGGTGCAAAGGGAGATTTTGAAGATTCCCATGTTGGTGTCACCATTGAAAGGGCATACGCCGCCAGACAAGTGATCGTCGCTGCTGCGCGTCCATTTGATTCTGTTGCCGAGGAACAGCAGCTTCACAAACTTCACTCTAGTTCGAATAGCTCGGCATTAATATCGGAGCCTTTAACCATGCCTGACCATCGTGTTAGGCTAAGCCAGAAGGAGTAGAGGGCAACCCTATCACCTGACAAAGACAACGAGACGAATCTAAAGGAGATGATGTTCACTACAGTGGGAAAACCACTGAAAAAGGCTACCACAGAGGTTGTCGATCCCCCAACCCTTGATTTGGAGACTTCCCAAGTCGAGGATATGGCACCTCCACAGAAGAAGCCAAGCACTCAGCTACAGAAAAAGAAAGCACCTGAGGCAGCCACCCAACTGTTGGTTTCAAAAAAGGCGAAGGTCGCTCCAAAGGCGTCGTTAAAGATCCGGCTAATGCTGAGCCGGTGACTATCATTCCCAACATTCTCAATTGGCGCATGACAACGGCCGACTCCATGATCGATCAGGCCAAGGTGGCAATAGGCGTTATCCAGAGCACCTTACCGAAGAAGGATGTCTTGAAGCTAGGAAATGCCAACAATCTGAATGTCTACATGGGTACTTTTCATGAGTCTCTTCTAGTAATCAATTCTTTCTTATCTCCTTAACTCTATTTCTGTTTTCTTTGGCTTCTCATTTTAATACGTAGTCTTATTTCGTAGGGCTGCCTTAACTCTCTGGAGGCGATGAGCCGCTTCCAATCTCTTGCCAAGTAGCACCAACAATTGGTCGAGGAGCATGCTAATCTGAAGAAGGAGTGGCTCGACACCAGTAAGGAGAGACTGCTACAAAAAAAGAAGCAGAGGAGGCTATGGCGTAGTTGAAGATGGTCACTACTGACTTTGAGAAGAGGGACAAAGAGGCCAATGCTTTGCTAGAAAAGAATGAAGTACAGTCTGTGGAACTGTTCAAAGCTAATGCCGAGATTGAAGCACGTGGCCAAGCTGAAGGCAAAGGAAGAGCTGATCATGCAGAAGGGCGCTGATCAGGTGGCCAAGGATCTTGGTATTTAGATGACAGACCTGAGCTGGATAATCTTCCGAGAGGGTTCGAACGGTGCCCTTCTATTTGCCAAGGTGAAGAAGTCCTCTAATGTTTGGAAGCTATGCCCTGATTACTTCGACACGACAGAGGACGGCTCTATTGATCCTGAGAAGGTGGTCACCAATGCCAAACAGAAGAGAAAGCTTGCTCAAAAGGCCATTGTTGAAGAGGCCAAATCTGCTACCGAACTTCTAAAGGTCACAGACGAAGCTACTGGAGACAAATTGGTTGAGCCCTCTAAGAAGTCGGTGGAGACCATCCCTGACAATTAGTTTTTTTTTTTTACTATTTTCTGTCTTGTTTTGATTCATGTAATCAACCCTTCAAATTAATGCAAGTCTTTTTTACTATATTGATTCTGCCTTGGGTTTTGTCGTTTTATCTTAGTTTATAAACTTACCGATTTGCATGAGTTAGGTAGAGCCAAGTTCGGATTTTGGTTTGTGTTTGGGCATAGAGCTCTGGCCCGCCCTATCTAACTTGGACAGGACCAAGTTTTTATAGTTGGTTCTTGTGACCTTCTTTGGTCGACCTTTCTAATTTGGACATGACCAAGTTTTTACACTTACTTTTTGAGACCTTCATTGGCCGACCTGTCCAACTTGGACAGGACCAAGTTTTTACATTTGATTTTTGTGACTTTCATTGGACGATTTGTCTAACTTGGATAAGGCCAAGTAATTTCACTTGGTTTTTGTGACCTTCATTGGCCGACTTGTCCAACTTGGACATGACCAAGTTTTTACACTTGATTTTGATTTTTGTCTTCCTTTAGTGCTTTGTATTTTGGAGTAGTATCAGATGAATAAATTTGTTTGAACAACTTCCAAGTTTATTGATCATATGAAGCTTCAAAAAGGCTAAACATTGCCGAGTAGTTACATCATGTGGGAGTCAATTCTATTGATAAAATTTCTTTAGGTTGTTCGTTTTCAAAGATCGGGGTAGCTGTCTCCCATCTTCGACAATTTCCAGTTGGTATGCCCTTACGCCGAGTTGGGACGCCACTCTATAAGAACCCTCCCAATTGGGGCCGAGCTTTCCATTTGCTGGATTCTTTGTTGCCCCCAATACTTTCCGCAGTAATAAGTCTCCTAATACAAGGCTCTTGGCTGAACCCGTTTGTTGTAGGAGTGACTTAACTATTGATGATATCCAATGAGCTTAATTAGGGCAGCCTCTCTGTTTTCTTCTACAAGATCAAAGTCTCTGGCCAAAGTCTGGTCATTAAGTCCAGTGTTAAATGTTGTCGATCTGATTGTTGGTAGTCCCACCTCCAAGGGTATTACTGCCTCCACTCCATAAGCCAAAGAAAAGGGTATTTCCCTAGTAGACCTCCTTGGGGTAGTTCTATAGGACCATAGGACGCTGGGCAGTTCCTCCACACATCTTCCTTTAGCCTTTTTCAGCCATTTCTTGATCCCGTTCAGTATAGTTTTGTTTAAAATTTAGCTTGCCCGTTGCATTGCAGATAGGCCGGTGTTTAATAGTAGTTTCTAATTCCAAGCTCGTTGCAGAATGATCTAAACATGTTGCCATCAAATTAGGTGTTGTTGTCTGAGACAAGTGCTCGAGGGATGCCGAACCTTGTTACTATGTTTCTCCAGATGAATCTTTTGGCATCAATCTCTCTAATGGTTGATAGGGGCTCTATTTCCACCCACTTGGTGAAGTAATCTGTCACCACAATAAGAAACCTCTTATTGCCTGGAGCTTGGGGCAAAGGTCTGATTATGTCTAGTCCCCACTGGGCAAAAGGCCAAGGGCTGGTTATAGTTATGAGGTCCTCAATAGGCTGATGTATAATCAGAGATAACTTTTGACATTTTTCACATCTCAGCACGTACTGCGCTATGTCCTTTTGCATATAGGGCCACCAGTACCCTTGCAAGATAGTTCAGTGGGCCAACGACCTTCCGCCAACTTGACTGCCATAAATCCCTTCATGGATTTTGAACAGGATGCCCTGCACTTTATTCGGGTGGACACAGTGCAAGTATGGACATGTGAAAGATCTTTTGTAGAATTCTTTGGTTAGAGACAGCCAGTATCTGAGGGCTTTATGTTTGACCCATCTAGCTTCATTCTTGTCCTCTGGCAGCTCGTCTTTATCAAGATAGGAGATAATTGGGTCCATCCATAATGGTCTCAGCTGTTCTATAGCCAGAACTTGCTCCTCTTCATGAAATATGCTTGATCTGGCTAAGGTCTACACATGGATTGTTCTCTTTGATTCTAATTTTAGGGTCGTTGCCAGTATAGCCAGGGCATTAACATAAGCGTTGTCACGGTTGATCTGGTGGAGTTTATACCTTCCAAACTTGGCCAGTAATTCCTTTGCTTTTACCAGGTACTACGTCATTCTGTCATTTTTTGCAGCGTGTTCTCCTGTGATCTAATTAACCACTAGTTGGAAGTCTGAATAGATAATGATCTCGGTAATCTTTAATTCAATGGCTCGATGCAGTCCGACGAGTAAGGCCTTGTATTCTGATTCATTATTTGAGATAGTGAACTCGAGTTTGATAGCCTGCTCTATTGCCAAACAATCTGGTGTAACGAGAACTACCCCCGATCTTGCCCCCTATTATTGGACGTTCCGTCGATGAAGAGTTTCCAATGATTAGTATTTTCCCAAAGGTTCAGGGGGAGGTCATCATTTTGTTGAGCAGAGGGTGTTGTTGGGTCATTCTCCGGTGGCAATTCAACAGAAAATTCGGCAATAAAGTCAGCAAGTACTTATCCTTTAATTGCCGATCTCGGGTAAAACTTGATGTCGAATTCTCCCAACTCAAAAGCCCACTTTGCTAGGCTAACAAAGAAGTCGGCTCGTCTAAGGAGTTGTTTTAGCTAATGGTTGGTGAGGACATTGATGGTATGGGCTCTAAAGTAGTGCACTAATTTGTGAGATGCCACTACCAAAGCAAGTGCCAATTTCTCTAGTAGTAGATACCTACTTTCTGCCCCCAAGAGTGTTTTACTGATATAATAGACTGGCCTATGTTGCTGATTTTGTTGCCGAAGTAGTACGGCACTGACAATGTGCTCTGATACTGTCAGGTAAAGAAACAGCTCTTCATGCTTGAGTGGGTTGGAAAGTAGGGGTGGCTGGGTCAGGTGCCTCTTTAAATCTGCAAGGGCTTGGTTATACTCTGGAGTCCAGCTGAATCGCTCCTATTTCTTGAGAAGATGGAAGAATGGTCGACATTTATCCAAAGATCAGTTGATGAATCTGTTGAGTGTTGCTGCCATACCAATCAACTTCTACACTTCCTTGGAGTTCTTTGGGGCTTAAATGCTTTGGATAGCACTAATTTGTTGTGGATCTACTTTAATTCTCCTGTGTGTAACCAAGAACCCCAAAAATTTTCCTAAGCTGACTCTGAACACGTATTTTGAGGTGTTTAGCCTCATTTTGTACTCTTTTAGGATGCTGAACACTTCTTTCAGATTTTCCAAATGGGAGATGTTGATCTTGCTTTTAACCACCATATCATCGACCTACACCTCCACAGTGCTGTCGATATGGTCCTTGAACATTTTGGTGACTAGTCATTGGTAGGTGGCCCCGGTATTCTTCAAGCCAAGGGGCATTACCTTGTAGCAGAAGATACCCCTTGGAGTGATTAAGGCAGTCTTCTCCTAATCATCTTTGTGGAGCGGGATCTGGTGATACCCGCAATAAGCATCTAAGAAGCTCATTATCTCGAAACCGACCGTTGTATCTACTAGCTGGTCGATCTTGAGAAGAGGAAAAGGGTCCTCGAGGCATGCCTTGTTTAGATTGGTGAAGTCGACACAGACCCGTCCTTCTTCTTTACCACCACGATGTTTGAACGCCAGCTTGGGTAATAGATTTTCCAAATTGCTCCAACATCAAGGAGCTTTTCAGTTTCTTCTATAACGGCATCTACATGTTGTGTCGCCGCCATCCTTCCCTTTTGGATCACAGGTCAGCACTATGGGTCAGCATTCAATTTGTGGTAGGCAACCTCGGCGTTTATCCCTGGCATATCGTAAGGAGTTCAGGCGAGCACCTCAAGGTGACTTGCCAGTAGCTCAATTAGGGAGTTTTCTTCAGCTTTAGACAAGGACGTGCCGATGACAAAATACTTCTCACTCTGCCAATTGATGTAGATTTTTTTCAATTCTTCAATGGCTTTATTCTCTAGAATCTGTCTTACATCATTAATAGTAGGCGTATCCTCGTGAAGTTCCATCATCTGCGCCTTATCAGCTTTCATCTTCGTGGTGCATGCCGTTAGAAAGCATTATTTGGCAGCCACTTGGTCTCCTCTTATCTCTCCCACCCCTCTGGGGATCGAGAATCAGATCAGCTGATGGTAGGAGGATGGAATAGCCTTCATAAAGTGCAACCATGTTCGTCCCATAATTGCGTTATAAGGGGAAAGCACATTGACCACCAAGAATTCTATCTGCAATGTAATCCCTCTAGCAGTCATAGGAATTGTCACCTTCCCCAGAGGCCAAACTAGGTCTGAACTGAACCTGACTAACGAATTGAGAGATGGCTAGAGATCGAACTCTTTCAGCTCTAATTTTTTAAAGAGGCTGTAGTACATGATTTTGGAGGAACTTCCTTAGTTAATGAGCAACCTTCTAACGTCACAACCCGCCATTCTCAACGTCACAACCAAGGTATCATTGTGGGGGGTCTGTACCCCCACTAAGTCTTCATTAGTGAAGGTTATGGCCGCAGCATTACTGCCGACCTTAACCTTTTTGGATGGAGGTCCTATCTGCATTACCTCCCTCAAGTGCGCAACCTTCTGTATCTCAGCCTAGTATCGGTGCAGGTCAACGGCTTTTGATTCAGCCGAACCATGCAACACGTCGATCACTCGGACCGGTCTTGATTCATTCTCTTTCTGTGGGACAAATTCCTACCTTGGCTGCTCAGCCTCTCGTTTCGTTTTTTCCCAATCAATATACTGTGCAAGATGACCAGCTTTGGCTAAATCTTCCAAGTGGATTTTGAGATGCCGACACTGCTCCGTTTAATGCCCCTTCTCCCGATGATAAGATTAAACCTTCTTCTGATCTCGGGACGCAGGGTCTCCTTCCAGCTTTGGGGGCCATTTGAAAAAGGGCATGTTGCGAATCTGGGGCAAGATTTTGTAAATAGGATATTTGAAGATAGTATAGACCCCTTTATTCGCCTTCTTGCCTCGATTGTTGTTGTCTTCTCGCCAAGGCTTCTTGGCATCTCTTCTATTCACCCTCTTAGCAATGATGTCGACCTTCTCCAAAATCGGCTGGGGTAAATCTTCTTCCATTCGAGCATATCGCTCGATTATGGACATCAACTCTTGCACGGTGAGGGTCGATTTCTTCATTAAGGATTCCCGCAAACGGTGCTGCCTGGGCAAGCTGTCACACCCATATTTTTCGCACTCGAGGAATACATACACAAGCGAGAAAAATATTGTACTCTCTAGTTAGAACTCACCCTCTTAGAAGAATGAGTGCGACTAAGTTTGAATTAAAAATTAGTTTGAATAAAGTACTTTTGGAAAACAATTCGGAGTCACCACCTAACTTGATTAAGGTGAGTTAGGTCACCTAAAAACTAACCACAATTCGAAGACTGCACTTAGGGTTTTTGAAAACGATTTTGAAAATACCTCCTCAAGAGAAGGTTTTTAAGAAAAATAGGTTGCTTGGCAACTATGAAAAATATTTAAGCCCTTTTTTGAAAATAACTCCATTTGGTCTTTCGAAAACAGTGATCCTAAGTTCGGAGGTTAGTTATATGTAGGGAAGACGCACTAAGCCATCACCCTACCCCGCCCTTGCAGTACCTACATGTCTATTCACCCTAGATTCACCTATTAGAGTCTTCAACTAACAAATGTCCAAAACTATCCACTTTAGAAAAGGATTTTTGAAAAGATATGATGCATGATATGTAAATGCAATAGAAATATTTGATTGGGAAATAGATTTGAAAATAGATTTGAAGAGACTTAATTTGATTTTAGAAAAGAGATTTGAAAAGAGTTATGGAATTGGAGTTTTGAAAAAAGTTATGGAAATAAAAGCTTGAAAAAGGTTATGACTGCACCAATAAGGGTTGCCTACGTATCCCTTTTGAGTAATTAGGTCAATCGTAGTTCGGACAAGAGTCCAATAGAAAATAAAAGGTTTTGATTTGAGCTTAGAACAGAAGATTTGAAAAAAGATTTAATTTGAACTTAGAATAGAGGATTGGAATTTGGAATTTGGAATTGAAAGGATTGGACTTTGATTTGGAAAGATAAAGATTTAGGAAACCTAGACTTAGGAAGATATGATTTAGGAAGGACTTGAGATTAAGAAAGATTTGACTCGAATGTTGGACTTGAAAAATTAGGAAATATTGGATTTAGGAAAAGTTCGAATTAGGAAAGTTTTGAAATAGAAAATTTACATTTGAGGAAAGTTACATTTTAGGAAAGTTTCATTTTAAGAAAGGTTCATTTTAGGAAAGATTTTGAATTAGCAAAGTTTAAGATAGGAAAGGTTTTGAAATTGGAAAGTTTTGAAATAAGAAAGGTTTCAAAAGTTGGAAAGTTTTTTATTTAGGAAAGTTTCGAATTTTGGGAAGATTTGAATTTAGGAAGATTTGAAAAGATAGATTTGGAAAAGGTATAGAATTTAGGAAATGTTGGAATTAGGAAGATTAAGAAGTTTAAAGTTTAAGGGAAGATTTCAAAGTTTAGGTTTTGTAAACTTAAGGTTCAGGAAAGTATGAGATTAGGAAGGAGTGGATTAGGAAAGGTTTAGACTAAGAAGGATTGAGATTGCTATTTCCCTAAAACGAAAGATTGGATTTTGTTTCTAAAAAGAGATGGTTTGATTTTGTTTCTAAAAACAGAGGATGGGATCTAGTTTCCTAAACGGGGAGATTGGATTTGGTTTCCTAAAGGAAAGATAGGATTTGACATGGAATGGGAAAGGGAAGTTTTAGAAACATGTTTTAGGCAAGAAAATTAGGGCTTCCCAATTGTGGGTTCTAGGGTTTAACTTGAACTTTAAGAAAAAAGATTTTGGAAAGTGAGCTTTGAGAAAGGGAGATTTTTGAAAGGCAATCCTAAAGAGGAGTTTTTAGAAAGTGAATTTTGAAAAAAACGTTTTTCGAAAGGGATATTGGAAAGTAAAACTTGGAGAGAGTTCTAAAAAAGAAAGGTTTTGGAAGGAGATCTTAAAAATGAGTTTTTGGAAAGCGAATTTTGAAAAGAGAGTTTTTGGAAAGAGTTTTTCTAGGAAGGAGACCTAGGGAGCATTTTTAGAAAGTGAATTTCGGAGAGCGTTTTGGAAAGGAGTTTTTGAGAAAGTGAATTTTGTGAAGGGAAATTTTAAAAAACAACTTTGGAAAGCAAATTTTGAAAAAGAGATTGAAGAGAATTTTTAGAAAGTGTATTAGAAAAAGAGATTTTTCTAGAAAGAGAGATTTGAAAAGAGATTTTTTAGAAAGTATATAAAATATCTCACTTTCCTAAAGCGATTCTAACCATGAGAAGGTTAGAACCACTCTAAGATAGTGGTTTTGAAAACAACAATAATTTGAAAATATGGACCACATTGATCACTTTAAATATAACACTTTCTTAAAGCAACCCTAGCCATGGAAAAGCTAGAATCACTTTAGGATTGTGATTTTGAAAACAAGTTTGGAAAAAAAAGATTTTGATGCAAGTTTGGAAAACGATTTTTGATGCAAGTTTTGAAAACAAGTTGGAAAACAAACTTTGGAGGAATGCAAGATCATGATATGCATAATGCAAGTTGGGGTCGTGAACATACAAAGTTAAGGTTTCACCACATAATCAAGGGGGCCGAACCCACATGGTCTCCGATTAGACTAAGAGAAAGCCCCCGACACGGTGACTCTCAATAGCCTAATCCTATACATGGACCGAGAAGTCCCTTGTTTCAAGTATGCAAAAAAGGGGGGAAAGAAGATAGGGGATTAAAATAAAAGAAAACCCAAGTGGGTTCGGAGGGAGAAGAGAGAGGGGGAAGATGCATAAACTTAAATAGAGAGCCTACCTTGTGTCTTCTTTATTTTGATTTGCTTTGCGCACTTTGTTTTTCTTGTTTGGCTTCAATCTTCGCTTCAGTCTTCGTCTTGATCTTCGAGAGCTTCGGATTACATCACTTAAAGTCTTCAATGGAGGCTTTGGAGACAAGTGTATGCGTGTATATGAGTGTATGGGAGTGTATAGGAGTATATAGGAGGTTAGGGTTTGTGTATGGAGCCTAGGGTTTTGGAAAACCTAAAGAAGACTAGGGTTTAGGGAGGCTATAAGCTCTGTATATCGAAGAGAGGAGTTTTTGAACTGAGTTTGTGGACCTTTTTCACGCTAGAGGAGGCTCTGTATTTATAGAGAGAAGAACAACCTAGCGCCTGTTGCAGTGGCGCTAGGCCAAATTTTTGCTTGGCACCACTACTAGTGGCGCCAGCCACTTAAGAAAGCTTTTAAGTCGGCAAGCAATGTATCTTCAGAAGATTTCGGCGCCTACACTAGTAACTACCATGCAATTTTTAGCCTAACTTTACTAGGAATGACTCTTGAAGGTCCGGGAATGATTTGAAAGGGTCAGGAATGACCCGAAAGGCCGGCAAGGGATAGGAACACTTAGATCAGTGTTCCGGAGGTAGTAAACTTTAAAAATGATGACAAGATGTGTTGGAAGGGTTGACCGGGCCATTAAGGGCAAAACGGTGAACCAGGCCGAAAAGCTGTCGGGACGGACTCAGAATAGCCCGGAAGAAGACTCGAGATTTGGAAACATTATTTAGAATGTTCCCAAAGATTATAGGTTTGATATCCATAGCCGATGTGGTCAAAAAAAGGCAACCAACCTACTAGGGGCAAAACGGTCATTTTGCACTAAGTTTGCCAGACTTGACTCGGGATGATCCAGAGAGATAATGAAAGGTCGGGAATACTATAAGAAGCATTCTCGGGAGGTTGTGGGTTTGATACCCAGAGCTAGTGTGGTTTCTGGGGCGTTCAGATGCCTAGGGGTAAAATGGTTATCTTGACCGAAAAGTCCCGGAATTGGCCCGAAACTGATTAGAAGACACCTAATCATGCCGGATTGCCTTTAAGACAATCTTGGAAAGGTGGACTTACCGTTCTGAGGACTTAGGTACTTTCTCAAGAAACGTGCTGAAAATAGCCTTGGGGGCAGTTTGGTCATTTTTCACCGAAGTAGGCTAGCAGGCACCAATGTTGACCTGGGTTTTGAGTGTTTCAGCCACTCTAACGATGGTCCCGTGATACAAGGGTTTGTTGGCAATTCCCTATATCGATCTGTTTAGGAGTACTTCCGCTACTCTGACAGTTGCGATGTTTACGAATACTTCCACTACTCTGACGGTTTGCAATCATTCCCGAGACTACCTGATCTCAGGAAGCTACTAAATGGACTTAGCGCCTGAGGAATCAACTTTCTCGAAAAATGTGCCGAAACGGACATTTCTGTATTGACGAGCTAGCAGGCGCCAAAGGTCGACCGTTCTACCATCTCGGGGACTTGGGGTCTCGTCCTGGTCGACGGGTTTAAAGGGACTTACCGTTTCGAAGAGTTCACTCGAAAACGTGTCGGATTGGAGGGTCTTACCACATTGAGGAATCAACTTTCTAGAAAGATTTTCCAGATTTAATTAGAATTGGAATTGGAAATGGAACTGGAAAGGGGACTTACCGTTTTCAGAAAGATGTGTCTATTGGAATTGGACCGAACAATGCCCCCAAAGGCATTTTGATCATTTTGCCTCTATTTGGGCCTGGTAGGCCTGTGAAGCGATGAATTGACTAGAGTAGGATTCGAAAATTGAGCTGACTCAGAATATGTCCATATTAACTTGAGTACAAGTCTGGACGGATTGGAGACCGCCGAGCGGGCAAAAATGGGGTGCTTACACAAGCCAATCTTGAATTGAGTTACAGCCAGCTACTCGCTACACTCGTCAATTTCATTGTAGGCCTCCTAGTAGCGCCTTGCGTATGTCCTTAATCCTTCTCCCTCATTCTTTCGTAATGTAAGTAGGAAATCGACTTCCTTGAGCTGCATATTGTTGGCTATGAAACAAGCAATAAAGAGCTCGGCAAGTTGTCTCCAGTTTGACACCGACCTAGATGGGAACCTGTCGAACCATCGTAGGGCCACATCCCCCAAGTTGGATGAGAAAATTCGGCACGTCAAGGACTGGTCTCCACTCTATACTAAATATGACTAACTGGATCAGCCTTTCCATCATAGAGGGTGAACTTTGGTGGTGTGAATTTTTGTGGAGGTTGGTGGGACTCAATCTCCTCTGTAAATGGTGTGGATGTAATTTGGTCCAAGGCCCTATGAATTATGTCCTGGGTAGTGCGTCCTTGGGGGTGCTACTTTCTATCATCAAGCTTTTCATTGAACCACTTTTCCCAATCTTTCCGTTGCTAACCAGCTTCTGCCCGATCCTTATTCTGCAGCATCTGGCTCCTCTTACGGCACTGATCTGCTTGCCTTTCGACGCAGCGTCCGCTGCTGGAGGTGTAACTTCCTCTTACTCGTGTCGAGGGTGTGTCTCTACTCCTTGTGTTCTTTTCATGGCCTGAGGATCCTCCTCTGACGCACCTATCTCTTCTGGAGATTGCTTCCCTCATAGCCCGAACCTGAGAGGTGAGGTAGGCAATCTCATCGTCACGTTGCCGAAGCTCCCACTCAGCAGAATAGAACGTATGGTTGCTGGGGACTCATCCACTGGAGGGCGAAAGGGCAAGGTCCCGGTGGTGGCTTCTACAGAGGTTTGACTCCCTGACATAGTCTGGGTCTTTCCGCAACCCGTCTTGTTCTTCCTGTGGCTCCCAGTAGGGGACCAGATTTTCAACCTCTTCGTCCGACCTTGGTGGCGATTTACCGGGGTAAATCAACAACATACCGAATTGGTATGGTCTTGGTCGGAGGAAGCCTCATTTCCTCGCTTAATGGGGTCTACTCCTCTTCCTGTTTGGATGTTGGTACTCATGGTTATCTTGACCTTCCCACAGATGACACTAATTGTAAATGAGATTTTTGAAAAGGCCTAGTCGATCTCTCGAACCAATATTAAAGAGCACTAGCTTGCTACAAAGAGATAGAGAAGTTAGAATAGGTCGACCCTCTTTGGGCCGATCACATTACGATGATTAAGTTAGCAATCTTAATTAAGAATGAAATGAATAAAGACAGTGTATGCGTAAATTCAAATGTCTATACATTGCTTCTTGGAGTTTCGGTATTTATAGTATAATCGATGGAGTGTTAACTCTTGTGCCTACTTTAAGGTCATCATGACCTATCTCGTAGACCACATCATTCGTTGCCGACTAATCAGACACGAGTCCAGCTTTACCGCCGTGCCAAAACCCGGCTGATCGGACGTGAATGTAAATGTTGCGTGGTGAGCCACCTTTATATTAAATGCAGGTCATCTCCGCATTAAATGTTAAGATTAGAGCATTAAATGCTCTCACTATCCTCGTAGGTTGGGCTCGTCGTCTTTTTGCTTGGGCCCAGGTCGCCATGAGGTTGGCAACACAGGCCTGGCCGCATTGTTGATCATTTGGGCCGATCCGTAGCCCAACTTCATTTACTTAATTTTTATTGGGTCGGACAGAGTGATCTGGGCCAGAATTCTTTGACCCACAAGCTCCAACAAGCAAAGACGTCGGCAAAAACTACCCATTCAACTGTGGTATGAAATAAACAGGAGGCACACACAAAGATGCCAAGAAGAGAGAGAGAGAGGGGTTACGTGGGCATGTTCAAGCGGAGGAAGAAATGGCCATGAGGTGAATTCGGAATAACTATGCAAGGTCTGGGATTCTCTTGGTGTTTAAGAGGCCTTCCATCACCAAGGTAAGGTCTTCTTTTTTTTTATTCACCCTTTCTCTCTAAACTTCTAATTCTTCTTTCCCAATCTCTAAATCAAAACACTAAGCATTTAATAATACCCACCATCGGAAAGGTAAACTAAATGTGGGCTTCACAATCTTGACTAGACTAATAACTGTAATAAAAAAAGGAAGAATCTTTGCCAAGCCAAATTTCTCTTTAGAATTTAAACAGCTTCTATGTTTTTCAAAGTCTGTTTTGATGTTTCATTAACTACCCTTCAAAGTTCAAATTATCATTTACTACTTTTCTATATTCCCAATGTGCACTTGTCAAATCGTAAGAACGATTCAACCGAAAAACACAGAAGAAAAACAGTAAAGATACATTCACCTCATACATGTGTTCTTGAAAATGAGGAATTCTAAGCAACAAGCGAGATCCTCAGTGGCTTTACACCGCAGGAAGATAGCATGCCACCTATTCAGCCTATTATAAAGTGTAATTGGCAACTCAAAGTAAAAGCGCAAATTTGACAATTTTGTCCTTTGACAAGACAAATCACTTTCTTTAAAATATGTATATTTTTCAAAAAGTAATATATATTTTGATATTCTCACTTCTTAACATACAACTTCATATTACCGTACTCTCACCTTTTAAATATCACCTTATTCTACGCATTAGGAGTAAAACAATTAATAATCACTTACAATTCATTTGAAAGTAAAGGTAAATTTATAATCTTGCACTTGACACAAAATTCACTTTATGATTTATATTTTTAATTGTAATTGTTATATATTTTACATTTACAAATAGTTATAATGATATATACATTTTTTTTATGATATGGGACAACATGTTAAAAGTCGGACCTTTTGAACTTACTATAGCAAGTAAACTTCTTTGAAGGTTGACAAACAGTTGCCCTCGTAGTGACTGACATCAATATAGTGGTTTTTGTCCAAAAAAAAAATTATGTTATGTAAAAAATTCAAACTCAAGTAGCACCGACATTGTACAATCGGTAAACTCCTATTTCACGCTCATTAGCTGAGTAAATTCGGGTGAAGTTTTTACACACTTTTCCAAAATCAATAGTTGGGCATTCTTGACTGGAACAAGTGTTGATCCCTTGACCTCCCAAAAGAATGAGAAGCACTTTAGCCATTGGTTTGCAATATTAACCTTTTGTTAGTTTTCTTCTAAATTTTAGACAAAAAAATTGGCACGTGACCGTTTGTAAAATAACCACATAGCACAGTTTTAGAAAGTTGACATTTTAACTTTTAAAAGTGGAGTTGTTTAATTTTGCCGTGTCCAAACACACTTTCAGTCTCTACAAATTATGTCATGAAATATAATGTGCACATAGTCCCCATAAAACGAAGGTTGAAGTCTCTCTCATCTAGAATGATCTCTCTCTACTCAAAGGTTGAAATGGAGACTCTCATCAAGCTATTCAATTTCAACTCCTGTTCAACTTATTAAATCTCATTTAAAATTAGCTTGTAATATAAACAAATCAAGTTTAAACACATTTAAAGTATTTCATATAAGTGCAATAATACGAACTCGTCATTTATTATCGTGATCTTCGTACCACTATATACTGCATTTATTGAATTCAAATGAAAAAGTGAACTTTTCAATTTTTATTCTCTCATTATGCTAACAAGTCGTTTCCGGTTGACTCTATCATCCTACACATACTTATTTACCTAGATAAACACTATGAAATATATGAAGATAATAATTATTATTATAATAATGCATTTTCCAAATTGAGTTATTGGTATCAAATCGTATGGATAATGATTCTATGACCCCTTGTATGTGGTTATCTTATTCATGTTTTGTATGCTTGGTTTTGTTTCCATGTTCACAATCATTTTTTCAAAATTCTCACTATCTCTTTTCTAAATCTTCATATTCAAAGATTTTCCTAAAAATAGAGTTGGTTCCTTGAAGCCTAGGTCAAACTCTTAATTTCTACACCTTAGAAAACCCTCTTCAAGTCCCTTGACTTTATTTTACAACCCCACATTTCATTATTTTTCAAAGTTGCACTAAAATGGCTTTCAAACCCACATTTTCTATGTTGATTTTTAACGATTTTACTCTCTTCAACTTTGTGGTTGAAATGGTCCCTTGGAACCTTCTCTTGAGTGGTCTTCCTATTATCTTGATCATATGAACCCTAATACATTAGAGTTGGTTCTATTCACTTAAAAAAAAAAATAGTTTTCAAAACAATCTCCTTCAAAAAAGATTCTCGAAATTGCACTCTTTTTAATTTGCATAAAAATGACTTCCCTAAATTATCATTTTCACCTTGATTTTTAGAAGTTTTTTTTTCTTGAATATTGTGGTTGGAATGGTTCCATAGAATCCTCTTTGGAGTGATTTCCTTAATATCAACCATATGAACCTTTATTTTTTAGAGTGGTCTTCAACTTCTTAAAAGTGATTTTCTAAAACCGATTTTCAAGGGATCATGCTCTTTAACTTTCAAGTTTTCAAAACTACTTATTTAATGTTAATTTCATAAGTTTAGTTCTCTTAAGTTAGTGGGTGAAATGGTTTCTCGGCAACCCTCTCTTGAGTGGTTTCTAAATATCAACTATAGGACCCTAACACTCACTTGAGTGGTTTTTATACAATGGTTTTTCAAATCACATTTTTCAAGTTTCATACATAAAATCACCTTTTCAAAACCACTAGGTCCAAATCCTAGTTCAAAGCCACCGTCCAACCCTTGGTTAACTTGACTCTAGTAGTCCAACCTTAGTTTAACTAGACCCTAGATTAACCTAACCTTAGTTTGTTAACCCTAGGTTACCTTAACCCTATGTTAACCTAACTCAAATTAGTTAACCTTAGGTCACCTTAATCTCAGGTTAACCTAACCTTAGTTAGTTAACGTTAGGTCACTTTAACCCTAAACTAACCTAACTCGAGTTAGTTAACCATAGGTTAACCCAACCTCATTTAGTAAGCTTCAAGGTGCCAATTGAAAGACCCCTTTTAAATAATCCTTCAACTCAAAAACCATCCTACTCTCTTAAGATTTCAAGAATTAACTCCAAAACCTTTTTAAATATCCCCACACTCAATCTTCAAAAATGTCACCAAGAAATTCTCTTAATATTGTCTCAACTAAGATGGCTAGACACTTAACATTTTTTAAAAACTATTTTTCAAATGTTTTCAAGGACTCACAACCTTAAGGTGTCCCTAACCTTTTATGGTTAGGGATGTCAAAGGAAGGTGATACATTAAATACAACCTTCAAAGTTGTCCATATTAGGATTCCAAAACCCTAAATGTTCTTAAAAACTCTTTTCAAAAAGAATTTCAAACATCACATTCTTGAAGTAACTTTAATCCTTCCATGGTTAAGATTGTTCAAGTACAAGTGAGAAATTCAAAAAAGAGTTCTATAACCCAAAAGTTTTAAAAACCAAAAAAAAATCTCTAGCCGCTTTTCCAAACATGTTTTCCAAACTCATAGCCCTGAAGGAGTATAGTTCTTCAATGACTAACCTCTTAAAGGTGATGGAACATTAAACATACCTTTCATAAAGTATTCAAAAACTACTTTCAAAAGCTTTTCGAAGACAAGTTTATTAAAGTACTTCCAATCCAGACCATACCTCCAAGGTTTTCAAAACAAGACTTCAAAACATTTTCAATACTCTCTTGAATTATTATAAAGCTTTTCCAAAGTTCCCTTGAGTTATTTCAAAAACACTTCAAAACTCCCTTGAGTCAATTTCAAAAATATTTAAAACTGTCTTCAAATCCAATTTCAAAAATACTTCAAAAAATCATGAGTCCTATTTCTAAGGCATTTTTCTAAACTCTCAAGTTCTCTTGTTTTAAAGACCATAAAATATCTTCCAACCTTTCCAAAGACCTCAAAGCGACTTTAAACATTCCAAAGGCCCTAATGCGCCTATTTTCTATCGGACTCTTACCCGAACTACGAATGACCTGATTCTCGCTAAATAAGATACGTAGACAATCTAAAATGGTGCAGTCATAACCCTTATTTCAACCCAAGTTCCCTTTTCAAAATTTTCTATCAATTTAATATTTCTATTTCAAATCCTTTCAAAACTTCTATATTTTCAAACATTTTTTTCAAAACTTGCATCATACATCATTCATCCAAAAAGTGATGACCAAACCTTGTTTTTGAAACCCTAAAGTGGATATCAAATGGATAATAGTAATCGGTTATTCTGGTGAATGAATTAAGGGTGATTAGATATGTAGGTACCGAAAGGGCAGGATAGGATGATGATTTTAGGATATCTTCCCTACACGCAACCAATTCTCGAACCACAGATTTCTATTTTCGAAAGACCAAAATGGAGTTATTTTCAAAAAATGGCTTAAAACTTTCCAAAAGTTTGCCAAACAACTTATTTTCTTAAAAATCCTCTCTTGAGGAAGTTTTTCAAAACCTTTTTCTAAAAACCTAGGTTTAATCTTCGGATTATACTTAGTTTTAGGTAGCCAAACCCACCTTAATCAAGTTAGGTGGCGACTTCAAACTTTTTCTAAAAAGCCCTTAATCAAATCAATTTCAAGTTCAAACCTAGTCGCACTCGTCCTTCTAGGAGTACGAGTTCTAATAACAGAGCACCGTGCTTTTTTTTTAGCCGAAAGGAATTAGTTAAAAACCGAGGCCCGACAAATCAAACCGTGTAGTTCCCAATACTGGAAGCATGACTCACAGTCAAACGTGCAGCATGGGGGCGTGTATTTCTTGAGTTCGTCCTCCTCCTTCTTTGCCAATTTGGAGATTTGCCGAGGACTTGTCCATCTCTTCTAGCAATTGTCTCCCTTATAGCTTCAACCGTTGACTTGAGGTGAGTGAACTCTTGGCCCTGTTGCCGTAGTTCTTGCTCTACTACTCGAGACGACAAATTACTAGGCATACATCCACTGGAGGGTGAAGGATTCAGATTCCTACAATAGTCTCTTCGGTGGTCGTGGTTCTTGACATACTGAGGGTCCTACCATAGTTCTTCCCATCTTCTCCTTTGATTACCTCCAGCGACCTGTATCTTTGATCTAATCAGGCAACCTCCTAGAGTTCATATTGAATCATCGTGATGACTTGACAAGTAGGTGTCGTCGTGACTGTAACATCTAGTCTATCGTAAATCTCCTTATTAGTGGGATCAAATCCTCTTCTAAGATCGCTGGTACTCATCGTTGCTAAACATTCCCACAAACGGTGCCAATTATAAGTGAATTTTTTAGGAAGGCTTGGTTGAACTCTCAAACCAAATTGACGAGCACGAACAGTCTATAAAAGAAGAAGACAGTAAGAATGTGTAGATCCTCTTTAAATAGATGACACTCCGACGATTAAGTTAATAAGCTCAATCACAATGAATTGAACAAAATACTCTAGTTTTAACTCTAGTGAATGTACTTTACATCTTAGTGGTATGGGGTATTTATAGGTTTCGAAATGCCACAATCCCATTAGAAATTGAACTTTGTCTCTTCTTGGGAATCAATCACTTTTTGGATATTACTTATCTATGTTTGGACTTTGAGTTTGAGCCTCTCCTAGTCCAGGTCAACAACATCTTCGTAGTGGCTCCAGACCTATTGTATTGAGCTTGGTTATTTTGATTGACAGGATCTATGATTCTCAAATGTCTAAAATACCATTAGTATTTCAACTAAATTACAGCCGTACCCTCCCTTCTTTCATCTCCTTGGTCTCCTCACCTAACCCTCAAACGACATCGTACCAGTCTCGATTGTCTGGTTTCTCATCCCAAATTCTCTCTCTATACCCCGATGAACCTCTGAGATCTTCGGGACCGATTTCTCTCTCTCTCTCCTCTGGCTTCTGTCTCTGCCGTTCAATGTCACCAACTCCGTATCACTTCCTCCTCATACTCTCTCTCTTCGTTCCCTTACAATCCCTTCTTCAACCCACTGACAAGTCCTTCATTTCAATTCTCATTTCCCAAAATGGACTCGATTTTGTCAAAGATTTGCTCGTGAGCAAAGCAATCTCTTCACTCACGCCCCTCCAAATTCCCCAAATTGAGAAAAGTGTGAAAATCCCAGTTGTGGGTAACGTTCACATCGTCCTATCCAACATCACAATCTACCGTGTTGACGTCTCGTCGTCGTTTGTCAAGCCCGGCGACACCGGTGTAGCGATTATAGCGTCTGGCACCACCTGTAATTTGAGTATGAATTGGTATTATTCCTATAGCACTTGGGTTGTGCCTGTCAAGATTTCAGATAGTGGGTCTGCTTCGATTCAGGTATATTAGTTCAACTTTGCATACATGGTTGTTTAATCAAATTTTCGGCTTGTTGGTCTATTTAGGTTGAAATTAGAGGGAGTGTAGGATAAGTAATGGTGAATATTATGTAACCATCTTCTGGGGCTTGGTGAATTAGCGTTTGTGCTCGTTCGAATTTTTTTTGTTTCACTTTGTTTTCGTTCTTGAGAAGTTTGGTTATTCCAAGGAGTATAACTCTTGTGAAAAAAAATTATGTGATTTGCTCTCTATCTTCTGCTAAGAATTTAGTGCTTGCTTGAAGTGATGGCATCAATTGAATATGGAAAGTGTCACATTCAAATGTTTTTTTTTCTCTCAATTGGTTTCTGATTTACAACCTAGGATAATCTGCAAAGTTTATGCTGTTATGTGGATAAAGCTTTCATCAATAGTACACCATAAAATATTTGTTTGCTACCTGTTATCTTATGCCCACAATGCTTGGATTTGAATCATTTTATGAAGTATATTCCAGTATCTTACTGCCCTTGAAATCTGTGTATTATTTTCTGTGAGCCCAGTATAATGCCTAGAAGTCTATTCACTGCCTGCAGGAACTGTACAATGTGTTCCTCTCAGAGTCGAACATAAACAAAAGATTTACTTGGGAGTTTATATTTGCATCGAGTCTTTTAGACTAAATATCTAATTGTGCTAGTATAGCAGACAAGATCAAAAGATATTTGGAATGTACACTCAAGTGATTTAGAGTGCTTCTGTTAACTAATGTCTGGCATACTGTCATCACGTGGAAGTTAGAGGCCGACACTAAGAGGTGCAACTTTTTGTGACTTTCTTATGTGGAAATCAATTCAGTAAATATATCAATCTCAAGTTCTTAGCTTTTTACCTAAACAACATGAAACCAGTTCTAGTTATTTTGTAAAGTTGGGGGTAGTATTGCAAACTAGAAAGTGGTAAAATGGTAAACCTCTTGTATCATTTAATGGTATCTGTTTATTGTGTTTATTTTTGTGCTCATTTTGAATGGGTTTTTCAAAAGGGAGTTTGATGAGTGCTGCTTCTGGATAAGGTTGAAGGCATGGAAGTTGGGCTTACTCTAGGCATGGAGAATCGAGGAGGATCCTTGGAGCTTTCCCTTGTGGAATGTGGTTGTTACATTAAAGATATCTCCATAATATTGGATGGAGGAGCATCTTGGCTTTATCAAGGGTATGAAATTCATGCAGAATGTAATTTATTTGGTGTGGCTATTGCTTATCTATCTTTTTTTAATTTTTGTTTGCAATTAGTGTTGGTAGTTGGTTTTTATTTTATGTTTGGTGTATGAAATGTAACTTTTGGTGAATGTGAACACACCAAACGATCCTAAGGTGCAAAAAAAGGTTCGGGCCAGTTTTAGTGGCTGCGCCCTTGTGTCCTTGTTATTATGTGTGAACATAATGCACTCAAGGGAGAGTGCTGCCGATATACATGCTATACCATTGATTCTCAGCTCTTTGTTTCGCCTGCAGAGGGGATTTATTTATTTATTATTTATTATTTATTTTAAAAGAAATTTTAGCATTTCCCTCTTAGATGCATATCTATTTTGGCCCTTCTAGGTCCCTTTGCTTTGTTGCAACCCCTTATTCAAGGTCACAAATTTTTGTGGTGGATAAATATTGTAGAGGCAGTATAACTGTTTTCATGGTTATGTTCTCTTTCTATTTAAAAAGGGCGCCGCGGGTGGGTGGGGTTCGTGGAAAAAATAGGTAATTGAACTTTTACTTGTTAAATTGGCAAAAAACTAATATCCATTATAGGCAATTAGTGGTGTTACTTGGTGCAATTGTGAAAGCTTTTATTATCAGGTCTGAGAATGCAGGTTTGAGTCTCAGAACAATGACTTTGACATACTTTGCAAATTCAGATTCATGTCCAATCTTACCTCTCCCATATGCTTGATAAATAGGACCAACATGAGGGTGTCCTCTTTATTTATTGTTGGCAATTGAGATGGATTTCTACTGGCACTAATATAGAGATTATACAAATTTTTGGTAACCAGATTGCATCACATCTTTCTATCTTTATTGTTCAAGAATAAGCACTGTTAACTATTAGTGTTTTGTTGTTTTCTTTTCTTAAAATTTTCCAGGATTATTGATGCTTTTGAAGGGCAAATAGGTTCTGCAGTAGAAACTGCTATTACAAATAAACTTGAAGGGGGAGTTTCAAACCTTGATTCCTTTTTGCAAGCTCTTCCAAAAGAGATCGAAGTGGATGATACTGCCTCCTTGAATGTCACTTTTGTGAATGACCTGTCATTGAGCAATTCTTCCATTGGGTTTGAGATCGATGGGTTATTCACAAGAAAAAGAAAAGATGCATTTCCTAATTATTATCTCAAGAGTTCACAGCCATCAGTTTCTTGCACGGATCCATCTAAAATGCTTGGAATTTCATTAGATGAGGCTGTTTTTAATTCTGCATCGACATTGTACTACAACGTAAGTATGAAATCTTACGTATGTTGTTAATTATCGTGAATGTACCTTTATCTTCTCTTCTATCCACTTATATATTGAGTATATAGCAGTATGAGGTATCTTTGATGACATTGTGAGTGATATTTCTCATGATATACATTTCTCAAGGTTATTTTGAATGTAATTTTTTCCTCCCTACAAACCTCCCCCCACTTTCATTTGCTGAAAAGAAATTTTGTTTCTACGGCACAGTTGTAAATAATACTTCATATATGATATGGATAAATAAACGGTGTTCCAGACATTTGGTCAACACCACCAACACCCCCCCGCCCGCGGGGGGGCAGGAATTTTCTTTTCTATTGTTTGTTGTTTCCTTTTTCTGATTGTATTGAATTAGGCACTTCTATAGATGATTTATTATGATTTTCCTATTTTTAATTTATTTAGCCCCTTTTTTTGCTATTCTTTGGCATGTCTCATGTTGCCATCAGGTTCACCTCAACCTGTTTCCTTTGTTTGCAAGTACATAACCATCTCTATTCTTACTTGCAGATTATTTAAGATCAAGTACATCTCACTTCATACGATGTTGATTGCGTAATTTTATGCATGATCTGACCTTTATGCTTCACTGTATTTGCCTTTAGCTCTCTACTTCTTGTTAAATTAATAAATATATTTCCGTGTAGGCACAATTTATGCAATGGATTGTCGATAAAATACCAGATCAGGCGATGTTGAACACTGCCGGATGGAGATTCATTGTTCCCCAACTATACAAGAAATACCCAAACGATGATATGGATATGAACATTTCTCTATCCTCTCCTCCAGTCATAAGGATTTCGTCCAATAATATTGATGCTACAGTTTATGCAGACTTGATCATTGATGTTTTGGAAGCCAGTGATGTAATTCCAGTTGCTTGCATTTCACTGGTAAGGTTACTGATCAGAAGCAATGAATTTTTTTATAACCCTTACGGCACTAATTTTTAGTATTTTAGTAATGTTTTTTTATTAATTGCTTCTTTGTTTGTTCGTTGCCTCCTCCACACCCTGATCTGTTGCCAATTGGTCTGTTTAATTAATCTCTCTTGCTTGTTTGTCCAGAGTTCTTTTTTCTTTTATTCACCATAAATAGTACACATGTTTCTAAGCCATCATGGGTTGGAATTTCATGTGTGTGGTTTTATCCATTTGCAGGTTGTTTAGGTGGAACCCCTTTCCCCTTTTTTCCATGCTCTGAAAGAAAAAAAAACTAACTAAAAAGGCTAAAAAGCTATATAACAAAGGAAAAAAGCAAAAAAGAAATGGAAATGTTAATAACCAAGTAATGGTAACAACAACAACATAGCTATAAATTTCAACTATTTGTGTTTGAGTATAATTCAACCCAATTAAGGTTTGTATCAGTGTATACTCTGTTAGCGTAATACATTATCTCACTGGCTTTGGTCATGTACTTATTGGCTGTCCTTTGGCATTGTAACACCTTCAACTTTAAGCAATCATTCCAGTTTATAGGTGCATTAATTGGTCTTTGTTGCACAAGTGAAATAAGTATCAAGTTCTTGAAGGTGAAAATCATAATCAGTTTTATGTCCTTTTCTGGCTTTTGTTGGCCTCATAGTTCTCTTCTAGTGTCTAATAAATTGTGGGGTCTTTAGTTTACCTATTAATTTGTTCACAAACACCATTATGTTAAATGTCTTGTAATGTTCTCTACTTGTTTGTTCTTGTGTAGTTGAAATTCTGCAGAGCACTAGAGCAAAATAAAGTGTCTTTGATATATTTTGTCATTTAATAAAATAAAAAAATTTGATGGTATTATAACTGTTACAACTGATGATGAGCATGTATGAAATTGCTAAAAGCAAGTTACTCAGTTGAGGCAATGATGCAAAGGCAACAAATGCTCAATCATAAAGCATGTGTATATATGTGTATACTAAGAAGCATGGATACGGACACGAGTACGGATATGGACACAGATACGGTCACGGGACACGTCATTTTCAAAAAATGAGGACACGGATACGGCAGGGACACTGCAAAAAAAATATATTTTTATTTGTTATGTATATGAGCATAAAATTCATAAATCACCAAAAACAAGTTAGTGGACACGCGTGTACACAATGTGTTCGAAAAGTGTCCACTAAAAAAAAATATCAACAAAAATATTGGACACGCCAATTGGCGTATCCGACACATGTCCCAGCGTGTCCAAGGAGTATGTGTGTCCGACCCTGATACGGCACTCTAAACGGTGTGTCCGTGCTTCCTAGTGTGTGTACATATACACACATATGATAAAAATCTGCAGCAAGGCAAACTAAAGAGTTCTCAACATACTTATCCCCCACACCCCCCACCCCCCCCCAAAAAAAAAAAACCAAAAAAAAGAGGAAATTGGGTATTGGCCCGCCCAAAATTTAAAAAAAATTACCTAGTTTCCTGCAAAATTTTTAAAATTCGATTCCATTTAATACTTTTTTAATAACATGTCAACAAACGTGGCCAACTAGTGGACACGCGTGTTTACGATGTGTCCGAGTAGTGTCCACTAAAAAAATACTAATAAAAATATTGGACACGCCAATTGGCATGTCCGACACATGTTTGAGGAGTATGTGTGTCCGACGCGTATACAACACCCCAAATGGTGTGTCCGTGCTTCCCAGTGTACATACACACATATGATAAAAATCTGCAGCAAGGCAAACTAAAGAGTTCTCAACATACTTATCCCCCCTCCAAAAAAAGGAAATTCTGTATTGGCCCCCACAAAATTTTAAAAAAAATTACCGAGTCTCCCACAAAATTTAAAAATTTTTACCTTGGCCCCCCCTCAATACAAATCCTGGGTCCTCCGTTGCTTATGCCAAAAGAAAAAAGTTCTCGACATAGATGCTCAATAGCATTCAGAGTTCTCCCAGTTTGTAGCTTTATTGTATAGATGAGTTTATTTAGTTAAACTTTATATTTCATTGGCATTTCTGCTTGTGCTGGTGAATCCTTGGTTGTTTTTGTACCTTCAAAAGTCAATTTATACTATCATCAGATGGAGATGTGATTATCAATTCTTTAGTGAGAGATCTTTTAGATGGATAAGTCCAAGTCAGGGTCAGGGTGTTTTGAGGAGAAATTTTTTGATGGATCTTTATTGTGTATTTGACCATCCACTTTTCCATGAAAAGGGATTTGGGTGTCTCAATTGCCACTAAGGTGGCCTTTTTTTTGTATGGTCAGCAGCCATTACTGTAGACAATTTGATTGCATCTCAGTATTTTCAATTGGTGTTGTATGTGCAAGCATGAGAGTCAGGGTGTCTAGAGAGCTTTGGGCTGTGATTTTACCTTTGTCTAGGGTTCAATGGGTGCTCCCAAGCAATGTGGCTGACCTAATTCATAATTCGAAAGTGGGAAGAGTTGGGAAAATGAGATCGAGGGCATGGGTTTTTGCCTCATCCTCTTTGATGTTTCTTATTTGGGGAGAGCACAATCAAAGATCATTTTTTAGGGGGTTGAGGAACCTTTTATACGTTGAAGAGTAGAGTTTGAATATGTTGTATTCTTTTTGTTAAATTGTTTTGATGAGTAAATTTAATTATAGAGAGAAACCGCTGAAAGGGGCGAATCTTGAACAGTCAAAACTTACGAAAAAGTAAGCCTATATTTCTATAGGCACGTACAACCCATCAAAAAATTCAACCAAAAAAAGATTAACAAAAAGGAGGATTCTCTGTCAACCAACAAAACAGGAAAACAAGAATGGTGCCCTTCAAACAATGAATTGGACTCTCTACACCTTCAAAAACACACTGATTCTTTCACACCAAATAAGATGCACAAAGGAGTGGCCATTCAATCATGTCTCTCCCTCCATCTCAGACAACCGCGCCTCTAGCTAGCCATACAGTTGACCATAGAGACTGACATAACAAATCCCATCCCAAAAATAGTGAAAAACATACTCCACAGATCTATAGCTGTAGGACAATGGAGGAGTAAGTGATTCACGGATTCTCCATTGCTCTTGCACGTAGCACTTTCCATAGCAAACTCTCTCTTTTTCCTCAGATTATCATTAGTAAGAATCTCCTCATCCTTGGAGTATGAGGTATACTTGGGTGACAGGGATCATAAATCCAACCGTTGAGCAACTTTTGGATTTTCTCGAGTCTTTTGATGCACGAGCTGATGTACATTCTATTTTGTCAATTTTGGTTTTTAGCTTTATTTTTTATGTATATGGTTGGGAACCTCGTTTTGATGTCTTTTCTGTTGATAATTTTACCAATAAAAAAATTGTGGTGTGAGCAGACTAGGTCAATGATTCCCACTCCTAGTGAGTAGTAGATAGGTTCTTCTACTAATCTAACTATGTTTAGGCCACAGGAAAATAGTTTTTGCTAGTATAAATCAACCATGAAAGAAGAAGTACGAAGCAACTCAGCTAGTTGTGGCACATGTGTGTGTGATATGAAGTTATGAGGTTTCAATGTTAAGCATCCATTTCAGAGCCTAATTTTTGCTTTGTAAGTTGACTTCATAGGATATGAGTGTCTTTTTCTTCTTGATATGCATCTACATGGCAGTACCTTCTCTATAATATATTAATAAATGTGACTTACCCTTGGAAAGGAATTTGGGTCTCAAAGGTTCCTTCCAAGGTGTCTTTCTTTGCTTGGACGGTATCTCATGGTAAGATACTCACCGTTGACAACCTCATTAGAAGGCGTCAAATCCATGTCAATCAGTGTTGTATGTGTAAGGCTGATGGGGAATCAGTTGATCACCTCCTTATTCACTGTCGCGTGGCTTCTGAGATCTGGTGTTTGATTCTGGGATGGTTTGGCATTTAGTAGGTTTCCCCAAGCATATGGCCAATCTTCTATGCTCGTGAAGGGGTGCGAGAGTTGGAAGGCGAAAGAAAAAGGCTTGGTGCTTGGCGCCTTTAGCTTTGATGTGGTGTATTTGCTGCGAACGGGACAATAGAACATTTGAAGGAATTGAAACTTCTTTTGTGCAGATTAGAAGTAGATTTATGACCTTACTGCAAAGCTGGTTTAAGGGAGGTGTAGATCCTTCCCTAAACCAATTTATAGACTTTGTGGAATTTTGTGAGTAGTCTTTTTGTACGGATGGCTTGAGTAGTCTTGTTGTAAGGGTGGCACTCCCTTTGTGCCGTCTTCATTTTATAATACTTTCACCAATAAAAAAATAAATAAATGTGACTTACAAGTTGTATGTGACACGGAAATGCATCTACATGCAGTACCTTCTCTATGATATACGTGGGAGTTACAAGTTGTATGTGACACGCTTTCTGTTTTTTTTTTTTGCATGAAAACAATAAAGTTCTTCTGGTCAATCTGACAATGGCTTTTCTTGGTGCAGGTAATCCGTGGTTCTGGTTCAGTGAAAATCATAAAGAATAACCTTGCTGGCAGTGTGGGATTGAATGATTTCTCTATGCAGTTGAAGTGGAGTAAAATTGGGAACCTGCGAATGTTTCTAATTCAGGTAATTTAAAGTTACCGAGCCTCAAATTATTTGTGATCTTTTTCATGCTGCATGTAATACAGTTAAGGTAGCGTAGTTTCATTTTGTGTTTTTGGTGAAACATGTAAGATTAATGTTTGTCCAAGTTTGTGGTGGTGCTGTGGTTGTGGTGGTGGATGATGTTGTGTTTCTTTTTCACAAGCTAGAAAAGCATTTTTGAGATAATAACACCAATGAACCCCTTAACGGGGTACTTGAGCTACATAATTTGCTTCCCTATTCAAGCCTGGGTTGTTCACTGCCTGTCAGAACATGGGTTCTGTCCTGCGTACATCAGAGGTTGTGTTGCTTAGTGAATGAGTTGGGAAAAAGGGTGGGTTTTGTACTGCTTACTGAATTAGGCATTTTCAATCATGAGTCAAGCTTCTGACAAAGTCGAACTCATATCATGTTTTGTTGTCTGTGGATGAATTGACAACAAATAGAGGACTTAGGTTTTCCGTTTCAGCAAAATATGATAAGAGCATCCCTTTCACAAAAACCTACAGACCCCCCTATCCGGCCACTTCAGCTCCTTGTGATCTTTGAGAAGATCAGTACGAGCCCTTGCCTAGAATGCTTTTGTAGATTTCGAAAATTCCATGGTGGATCAAGACGAGAGTGAATCCAGGAATCGAGGACATTCTCATCCTAGAGCTTCTGCTCTCCTCTGGGGAGGGTTTTTTTCATAGAGAGAGAGTTGAGTAGAGGGTAGCCCCCCACTTCACCATTTTCTCGGAGTCAGAGGAAGATCTCTCATCTAATGACCCTTAACAAGGAGGAGCTGCTCTCAATGTGAGATCAGTAGCAAAAGAAAGAAGAGGAATTGGATGCCCCAGAGCACCAGCCGGTTCAAAGAGTGGTCTAACTTCTTAGAACTGTGAGCTGACCTTCTGGTTTGTGTTGGTTGATGGAGATGGTTTGCAGTGATGTGAATTATATATTATTTAGGGTTTCTCTAGGGCAACTTGAATCACCATGCACCCTCTAGGTCAAAGAGAATGGTATTTTTTTGGACTAACTATTTGTACATTTATTGACTGTCTAAAAGTTCATTTTTTTTAGTGAAAGATTGAAGGGGAAAAGGGTGTGCATCAATGTTTTGGGATGGGATTTTTTATGGTATTTGTTCAACTAATAATATGCTCTCATCATAGAGAGAATGCATTGTTTAAGATGATGAGGCCCATATAGCCATTTAACTTGGGAACACAATTGTTGCTTTGTGTGAATGATAAAATTTCATTTGCTTTTGCTATAAAGACTACATATACCTGTAGATTAATATATTTCCAGGCAGAGGCTTGTTTCAATGAGTATACATGGAGAAAACCCGATTCTTTGTTTAATGAAGAGGGTTTTTGTTGTGATTGTGATATCCTTCTCCTTACCACAGAATGGAAACAAAGTGAAGTGGAATATGTTTTCTTTAACTTGTTGAAGATAGATTATGGATTCCTATTTTGGATAGTTTGGATATGGATATTCAATTTGGGTATTGTTTTTGTTCTTATTGTATCGTGTTTTAATCAGTGAGTTCCAGCTTCCTTTTCATCTTATTCAACCTTTTTATGATTGGGGCAGTTTGATTCTGACCCAGATCTCTCCAATATGGCTCAAACCTACCTATTTTCTAGTAACTAGGGAGATTAGTAAATGAAACTTTCGAGGTTGATTAATGTTGAATAGCATTAGATGCTGGAGATTTTTCAAAATCATAACGAAGTCTGCAAAATTGATCCCATCTTCCAAGCTCTTTGTGTTTTCTTTATCTACATCCAAGAGTGGTAAAAAGTTTCACTTATCTTCATGAACTTTTTGATAACTTGCTGTTATCTTTGTTTTTGCAGCCAGTTATGTGGGCTATCATTGAAACTGTTTTCGTGCCATATGTGAACACACACCTCGCAAAAGGATTCCCGTTGCCCATCATTCACGGATTCACCCTTCAGAAAGCGGAAATAATTTGTTCAGACTCTAATGTTAAAGTCTGCAGTGACGTGGCTTTTGCAGAATCGTATGATCTTAAACAGCTCCTGGTTTATTGAGAAGCATTTTTTTGTAATGCTTTCAGAGATGTGCTAGAAATTGCCTGATAGGCAAGATGTAACATTTACAGCCCATTTATAGTGTTGTTCCATGTGTGTGGGTTTCTGTTTCCATCCATGTATAGAATTGTTGCATTGTTTCTTCAGTTGCGGCCTTTACACCACTAAAATGTGTAAATTGGATGATATCTCAACACAAAATTGAATGAGACTCTACTTTATCCTCTAATTGAATGTGAATTTTGAAATGCCAGCAATGCAAATACAAAGCTTTCAAAAATGTCTTGTATCACTAAATTTGAGAATTTATATCCTGCCCATTGAAATTCAATCTTGGATCATCCAGTGTGAAAATTACCCAACTCGTTACTTGCAGTGTCAACATTACTGAAACTCTCTTCATTCTGCCAATGTGCTTTATAAAAGTCACCCACTGTCCAATATGAAGCAAGAGGGAGCAAAAATGGGGGCTGGTCAGCATCTGGTTTAATGTCACGAATCGATTCTCCACCCAAAATAGGACTAGTAATAGACAAATTTAATGTCACATTTAGAGTTTCTAGCAGTTAGTAAACCTGTGACTTACATTATTCATATGTAAGGTTTCTTACATTACTTATATGTTCAATATTATTTTAGTACACGCTCGCCGTGTGACTCGACATATTTGCGTGACCGTAATACCTGAAAGACATGACAAAATATAAGATCATTGAGGTAGTGCAAGAATGATACCATTGGGCTTTTAGTCAGTTAGAAAACAAAAAAGAAAATGCCTTGGAGTGGTTGAGAGAAAATAAAAATAGTTTTTTTTGTGAACTAATTTACATGTAAAAATTCTATTAATATCAATATTGCTAAATTTACTTTTTATGCTTTTTGATGCGTTTTTTTTTTTTTTTTTTTTGTATATTCTATCATTTTTGTTAAAAAATTCAGACAAACAAAAAGCAGTCTATAGCTTAATTGGAATGATAGAGTTCTAGATTGTACTCTAATTAAAAAAAAAAAATAGACAAAATAAAGTCAAATTGGATTTTCACTTTTAATTTTGGGTACAAAGGGAGTGCTTGGACGTAATTTATTTAGTAACTTATGACTTATATTTATGACTTTTTTAATATAATTTTTTTAAAATGTATTTAAGTAAGTGATCTAAAAAAGAATTTATATCTAATTATGTTTTTTTAAAAAAATTATTTTTAAAAATAACTTATCACTTATAACTTATAACTTATAAACAGAACCTCCAAACACTCCAAAAATTAGATTTGAGTTGAGATTTACCATGCCAGCTCACCCGAGTCTGCATGGACCGTGTTGCCTCAGAAATATCCAGAGATAGCAAAACCCCCCCTCTACGAGATCTTCTTCCACCAAATGATGCACCTCTCTCGCCATTTCAACAACCTCAGGCTTCCCATTTCACCAACACACTCCAAAGCACCTCTCCAACCCTTGAAAAACCAGAACCAAACCACACATTGCGAATGAGCGACCATGTTGGGCCTCTACACGCTCTCAAAGGTTCTGGGTTCTTGTCGGCGATGGGCCGAGCAATCGAAGAAGAAGAGTATGGGAAAGCGAGGGCTGAGGTTAACCGTAAAGGGTTCGACTTAGAAGGGTATTCGATCGAGGGAGTTTCGATTGGCGGGCACGAGACCTGCATCATTGTGCCAGAACTGAAGTCCGCATTCGATATCGGCAGGTGCCCCTCAAGGGCTGTTCATCAAAACTTTGTGTTTATCACGCATGCTCATCTTGATCATATTGTAGGCTTCCTAAAACTTAACAATAATTTAGTGAATGCCCATGATTAGATTTGACAATTTGTATGCTATATTTGGTCTCTCGTTAGTGAAGAGAGTTTATGCTTTTGTTTAATTTGAATTTTGATCGTATTATAAGCTAGTTTCTTCACATAATTTAGTAAACCGCCTTAGAGTTTTGACATTTCGTTTTCAGCATTTGGTATAATTACTTAAATTGTATGCTGTGTTTGATCTTGATAGCACTTCCAAGTTTGCATATGTTATTTGCATAACATAATGAAATAGCAACATTTCTAATTTAAAGTTACAATGGTGGTAAGTTGTTCAAGTTATATAGTTTGAAAAGAGCATGTGGTGCACTGGTGACTATTCTGTAGCATGCTGTGGAGAGTATTAGAGTTTGAACTTCATTTGTAATTTTCCCTCCCTTTTTATTCTGCGCTGCACCAAATGGGCATTTGTATAATTTCTAATATGTTCCGTGTAGTGTGTAAAACAATCAAATTTACAGTTTAGGCAGGTTGATTGAATCATGAAATCCAATTATTTGGGAGATGAGCACAAAAATGCCTTTTTATGGCTTGAAAGAAGCAACATATTTGATGATCACTATTCTGTTTGGGCTGAATGTTTATATTTTTTGAATCAGGGGTATCTCTTAGAGTTCTGGTTGTCTTAGTTTCATTCTGAATAAACTTGTTTGCTTGAAGTCAGGATGTAAAAGTATGATCACCTTTAATGATATCTACTGACCCAGGGTGGGCTCCCAATGTATGTAGCAACTTGTGGTTTGTACAACTTAAGACCTCCAACAATATTTGTGCCTCCTTGCATTAAAGAGGATGTGGAGAAGTTATCTGACATTCACAGGACAACGAGCCAGGCGGAACTGAAGCTTGACTTGGTTGCATTAGATGTTGGTATGTAGTTTTGGCAACTTAAGCAGTCTTTGCTTGATGATTGATATGATAGTATCTGTTGTGATTTTTCAAACTTGTACTCAGGGAAAACATATGAAATGCGGAATAACCTCATTGTGAGACCAGTTAAAACTCATCATGTTATACCCAGCCAGGTATGTTTCCATCTAATCATGGTCAAAATGTATACAATTAATGATTCAGGCCTTTTTCTACATAAACTGTCTATCAAAAAATTGAGACAGCCTTTGGTTTTTGGTGTCACATTCCTTGATAGATGTCAGAAAAAGTTTCCTATCTGAAGATCGAAAATCAAACCTTTCAGGATAAATTTCAAGATTGATAGTCTGCTTTATGAGGCTATCTGGTAAGGGAATCTTACCCAGATCTCAGATTCTGGGATTTGGAAATGGATGGTCCTATTAAATACATTATAAATTCGCTAGGTGTTTCATTGTGGGATTGCTTACAAGTCAAGCTATGTGCCTAATTTGTTCAGGGTTATGTAATTTACTCGGTTAGAAAGAAACTGAAGGAGCAGTACATGCTTTTGAAAGGAAAACAAATTGAGAAACTGAAGAAATCTGGTGTTGAGGTATTTATTTACAAACTCATTTCGGTTAAAAGCTCCTTTATGAAAATTTATGTAACACTAAAGTTCATTCTTCTAGATCACAGACACTTTATTGTCTCCAGAGGTAGCCTTCACAGGAGATACAATGTCAGATTTTTTGCTTGATCCCTGCAGTGCTGACGCCTTGAGGGCAAAAATTCTTATAACTGAGGTAGTGTATTGGCTTCATGCATAATCTTCTTGTTTGATCACTGGTCCATGTCTCATGAACGCAGTTGGAAGTAATTGGGGAGGGTGTATGTCTAGCTGTGAACTTGGCTGGTTCTTAGATTTTAGTTTCCAAGGAAGCAGCTAATTATCAGTGTGTTCAAATATGCTTATTCAAAATTGTGGAGTACATTGGCTTGTCTATATACATTTAAGTATTGTCTCTAACAAGAGTGTTTTACTCACCTTGGATAATTCATATAGCAGAGCATGTGTGAAGGAAGTATCCCATATAACTTCCTGCACCGTGGGGATATTTCTCTTATCTAAACTTATCAAACATGCCCATTGAGTACAAGTCCTTTGACAGGCATATTAGGCATGTAACGCATAGCCTCATATACGTACCATGAGTCCTTGACTATACAGGGTCATGTACGACATGTGTACTTCCATATATTTTGAAGTATCCTTGTGACTTGGTTCCTTATGAATGGAGGTGTTTGTTGAGCATAGAGGGTTATTCTTGATTATACAATCTCAGCTGCTTTCAATATGAGACAGAAGCCTTTATTTGGTTGGTTCGACAGAAACATTTTAGAAATATAGATTCCTAGTATAAACAAAACTTGTAATTTATTTCAAAACTGAGTGTTGCTCAGCCTGTGATGACAGGATCCAGCAAAAGGACTGACCCTCTACTGTCAGTGGGTTTACGTTTCTGTATAAAGGATGTACACTTCCTCCGGTTTTGTTGTAGTCAAGCTACTCTCGATTATGTTTTGTTCATATGCTTAATTAGAAATCATACCATAAGTTTCTAGCAGTTCAAGTTGCCCTAGTTATGCATGCTAGCACTTTTGAGGTATAGCAGTTTAGGTAGATCTAAAAATAAATGAATTGAGCATTATCCCTGGGAAAATACTCCACTTAGTATTGCAGTGAGTTTGTGCAGGAATTAAGAATATGGGGCCTTGCAATGCTCGTTGATTTTATGTGAGCCATCTATAAACTGGTGCAACTCATATTTTGACAGGCAACCTTTTTGGATGAAGAATGCAGCATTGAGCATGCACACGAACATGGCCATACTCATTTGTTTGAGGTATGTGAGATCAGGAGGCACTCCGGCTAGGCAAATAGTTGCTTTGTGTTTTCAGTAAACTTCAATGTGGCACATATCCAATTTGTTTCTAATTTATAATGTGCATGGACAGAGGAACTTTCATGCATGTCCAGCAAAGTTCCTGGGTGATAGAAATATTTTGTTTATCTGAAGTTATGGATTGTTCGAATTGCAGATCATGGAACATGCTCAGTGGATCCGAAACAAAGCTATTTTGTTGACTCATTTCTCGTCCCAATACAATATAGAGGTAATCAGCTGATGAACTAACTCATTGATGATGTCGTCTTATTGAAAATTACAACATTCAATATGTCTCTGTTAGCTTTGAAATATACATTATACCCACTCACAGGTGGTCCCTCCTACCTTTGAGCGGTCATGTGTTATATAAAGGTCAAAGATCACTTGGATTGTTGTCTGTGCTAAGGATGAGTTTGATTTGATTTGCTGCCATCTAATAAGTTTAATGCCCATTATAGAAGTTTTCAAAGAGACAAAAGGAAAGCACAAATCAGATGTAGAATCATCTATTTATCCTGATATGCTACTTTGTAAACCTCGTATGTGGGGCCGCTTTATGCACATCAAGGAATTTCTTTCAAGTTTTAAGTTTAAGATTTACGGTGTTTAGAGTGATGAAAATACTCCGGTCCAAGGTTAATCCATGTTTCTTTTTCTTTATTTTCCCACTTCAACAAATGAGTGCTGCAAATTAATCCTACAAATCCCGTGTTCAGGGACAGGCCTTAATTCTTTTCCCCGTACAAATATGTGATGAGTATTTCTTCATGTCAATTACAGGACATTCGTGAAGCTGTGGCGAAATTGCAACCGAAGGTGTCGGCCAAAGTGGTTGCCCTAACAGAAGGCTTCAAATCAGCATACTCATAGTCAGAATCTCAAATTCCTTTGTTTTTCATTTTTGTTGTCATGTGTAATCCATGCTTTGTAATTAATCTATGTTTTGCATTTTAAATTTTTTTTGGTTCCTGCAGTGGCTCATGAGAGATTGGTCAATGTCTTCACGTGAAATCAATAGTAGCATCCCTTGCAAAATAACATCCAGTGTGTCAGTGTGTGGATATATGTTAAATTGAATTAGTGAGTTTGAATATATTTTGAATCGTTAATTTAGAGGGATTTTGTGAAGGGAGTGATGATTTTTACTTCTCATTTTACTTCCACTCTTCACAGATAGTCTCATTTGGTTTGGATAAAACTCCATGTAAAAGCTCAAAGAAAATTTTATGACTCTCACCTAGTATGATAGTGGATAATAGGTGAGTTACAATAATCACGTGGGTTCGGGCGGGCTTATACTATATAATTACAAATGGGGCATTGGCCTGAGCCTAGTCTAGTCTGACATTAGGTTTAAAATTAAATTTCAAGTCTGCCTTAAACTAAAATCATATGGCCCAAGACTGACCAAGTACGTCCATTTAACTTTTTTTTTTCATAAAAATATTTATTTTACAAATTAAACACAAATAATATAGTAGTTAAAGTGGTTTGTGTTTTTTTTTTATTGACTAAAAATCAAAAGTTCAAATCATGTAACTAGTTTTCATAAAACATAGTTAAATGACATAAAATATAAATACAAATATTAAATAAAAATGTATGAATATTTGCATATATATCCTTTGCTTAGAAAGACTGAAACAAAATTTTTAAACCCATCTATTAAGGTACTTGCCCTATAAATCATGAGCTGACTTGGGCGGATTTTATGAGTTATCAGGCTAATAGCCAACCGAAGAGAGGGTGAGCTTGGACTGTGGGATTAAACTTTAAAGTGGCTTTTGACTCCATGTATAATTGTCTCTTGGATGAACATTTTTCACTTATGAAAGTAGTATACAATTATACAAGTAATATGTAGAGTCAAATAGGCACTCCTTTTTGTAAGAAGTAATTTGAACACTAGCATTTACATTTTTATTTAAATATACCATTTTTTTTTTTTTAACTTCTTGCATATTTGTAGATTGTAAATAATATGTAATATTATTTATCTTATTACCAATACAATTTTCAAGTTTGCCGCTTAAAATCATTATCCACAGTCTTCCATAAGTGAATTCGGGAGCAATAAAACTCAAACGTCTTAAGTTGCACTCTCGTGACTCTCATACTTAATTGCTACCTAATTTGTGAGTAATTATAGATATACAAAGTTTACAATGTGCAGGTGAGCTATGAATACTGGATACAACTATAATTGTTATGGATTTAGTAATTATTTATTCCTAATGTTGGAACGTTAGGCTAGTGAGCTTAGGTAGCATATGATTGGCATATCAAGGCACGAAATGATGGAAGTCTAGAAACATCTAACAAGGCATCTTTGTGAAGCCCCCGGCTGTGAGAAGAAAGCATGAAAATGAAATCTTGGCCTGTTCATTAACACGCCCGCCCCTTACAAAATTTCTGTTTCAGTCCTCTCTCATGTTCTCGGTTCTCTACATATATACGCAGTTACGCACACCCACAATCATCCACAAGCTCGATCTCATGGCCTATACTGCTTTCGTAGCACCGCTACAAAGGATATAGTTATATTAATCTGTTGAACAAATCCAAAAACCCTTCGATTAAGCTATTGATGAGCTCTTTCTCGTTGAACAAAAAGATCTATATCTCCTTGATAGTACTGTATCAAGCCGTACCCATAAGGCATTTTCAGTCTTCACATACTCTGACTGAATCACTGTACGTCTAGGCTTTATAGTCAGAATTATTGATCTGGGTTTTCGTGTTTTGAAATAAAGAAGCCTTGTCATTATCTGGGTATGTACGTCCAGGCTTTATTATAAGTCAGAATTCCTGATCTGGGTTTTAGATATAAAGAATCTTTTGTCATTATCTGGGTCTGGATCAATCGGTATGAGGAAAAGAGAGAGGGAGAACCCTTGTGGGGTTTGTGGGCACTACCACAAGTACGAAGAAGGCGAGGTTTGTGGGATTTGCGGCCACCGGATGCCGGCGGTATCGGAGAAAACTTCGCTCCAAGTTAGTGCTTTTCCGTCGGAGATCTTGCCGGAGTTTTTGTATCTGGGTAGCTATGACAATGCGTCGAGGTCGGAACTTCTCAAAACCCAGGGGATTTCTTGCGTTCTCAATGTGAGTTATTGTCTTCACTGATTTTTTTTTTTTGTGCAATTCAATCTATTAGAGCGTATTTGTTGTTTGATCTTTTGGGCTTCTGTATTATAGATGGTGAGACTACTTACTGTGGACTTTCGATGATTGAGTTAGTTTATATGGTTTTCTTATGGGGTTTTGCTGAAATTTGAGGTTTGGGCTGTTTTGTGAAAATTTCCTTACTCCATCAACGAAGCCTTGGGATAGAACGATCACAAGATCAGATTGCTGGTGGTTCAATGCCTTTGTCTCCTGACTTTCTTGGATTTGAAATATGAAGAAACACCAAGCAGACAATCAAAGTGAATGAAGGAAAATTAGCAAAAGCAACTTTACTGACCTTTGAAGTACAAATAAAGAACAAATTCAGACTGGCCAGACAACCACAGAAATATAATCTACTCCTACAGTCCTAGTCCTATTGAGACCTAGTTTGTGAGAGATACGAGTAGTGTTATGACGGTTGTCTTGTAGCTTAATTTTGAAAATTTGAGAATGAAATTGCTCTTCCTTTTCTTTCTAGAATTTGTTGGCAAGTTCATGGACCAAGAGAAGTTCATCTTGGTCAGGGAATGTGGAAACAATTTCAGTTTCATAATCCAAATTTCCTCCTTCCTTACATTGGAAAGTGAATCTTTCTGTGTTCAACAATGGATTGGTTTTCTTTTCCAGAAAATAAGTTGAATTTTGGGATTTCGTCTTGAGAATTCCTCGTAATCCACCCATGGTGGATAGGACTTTTGAGATATTGGGCTTTCAGCCCTTTGTAAGCCTGGGCCATAGAGTCCTTTTAAACTTTTTCTTTTGAGAAGTTCTTGTATGACTCCTATCAATTGATTTCTCATAATAATATGTTGATTTGGTCATCAAGCTGTTCAAAAGGTTGCCCTCTTGTCAGGAGGTTCAAATTTTTCGTAGGTTCGGTAGGCAAAACATGCCTCTCTTGCCTTCTGTGCATTCTTAAGGGCCACAAACAAGGAACTTTCAGGGACATGTTGTCTGTCTATTGATTCTGGTGTCATTGTTTGGTCTCCACAGTTTAGAAAAATCTGCAAGATTGGGAGGTTGATTCTATGGCAGCGTTCTTTGATGAATTGTATGATTCTCGGATTAGAATACACTGTTTTGGCAAGCTTTCAAGAACAGTTCCTTCTTGGTTAACTCGTTCTATAGTTTGTGTGGCGCCGGGCAGCCTAGTTTTCCATGCAAAGGTATTTGGTGAATTAAGGCTCCTCTAAAGGTGGATTTTTTTGCTTGAACAGCGGTGCATGAGGCTATCGTAAGTTCGTTACAACTGACAATCTTAGCATAAGCAAGAAAATTTTGTTAGACTGGTGCTATGTCTGCAAGATCAGGAAAGAATTGGTGAATCATCTTCTTCTCCATTGTTCAGTGGCTAGAGGTGTGGAGTATGTTGTTCTCATTGTTTGGAGTGGATTGTGTTTTGACTTCTTCAGTTTCTATTCTCTTAGCTTGTTGAGGACAGGGTGTGAAGTGAGTCTGGTGGTTAGCTCCACTTTGTCTGATGTGGTATATTTGGCTTGAAAGGAATCGTAGGGCTTTTGAAGGTGTGTAGAGTCCAATTCATCGTCTAAAGGGAATCATTCTCATTTCCCTGGTTTTTTGGTTGGAAGAGCCTAGTTCTTTTTATCTTTTATTCTTTGTGGACTTTCTGGTGGAATTTGTATATGCCTATGGCTATGAAGGCTGTGGTTATTTATATTTGGTGTTTTTGTATAGGGTTTTCCCCCTTTTGAAGGCGTTTTTCTTTCAGTAGATTCTTTATATTTACTAATTGACAAAAAAAGGGCTCATTCATCATTTGAGGCCTATTGCTTAGCCTTTAATTAAGACATCGGTAGGCATTGAACATGATTGATTTTGAATCTCCTAAATTTAGATTAGGTAAGTATGTGTTTAAATTTTCATAAGGAAAGCAGTTTTTATATTTTCAGGTGTTGCATTTCATAGCCAGACACATTTCATTATCTGATTTGCAAATGAGCCAATTCTAAAATGGCATAGTTCACATTTTAGGAACAACCAAATGGCCTAATTTATTGCTTATTACTGTTGCTGCAGTTCTGTTAGCATTAGGATATGGGTTCATCTCTACTAGAAAAGTACTTTGATCCACTATCTCTTTCTAGAAACGAAAGTGTTGAAATTAATTTTTTATACCATTTGGCATATGTAACATGAGTTGCTTCTAATTGGTGTACTACCTTTTTTTTTATGTTTTTTTATTCTACTTTAAGCCATTAAATTGAAATAGTGAGTTGGTCCAGATTAATGACAATCTGACATATTCTTCTATTGGTTATTTTTCCTGTTTGCAGACTGTACCTTCTTGTCAAAATCTTTATAAGAACTCTTTTACTTATCATTGTCTCCAAGATGACAAAAGTTTACCATTTGATGATGCCATCCAATTTCTTGGTACGTATCTCCACTTCCTATGCTGCGAACTAAAGCTGCTTGTTACAGATTTCTTCTTTTGCTTTAGACAGTTCTTCATAATTTCGGTCTATGTTTTATGGACTCTTTTAAATTGTGAAGTGTCCATGTCGGACACTGGACACTTAAGTAAGGATATGGGATATGTTTTCAGCATGCCTAGTTGGACATACAACATGTTAAGTATGCCGTAGTAGTCTACATCATAACTATGCATAAAACACCCAATTTATGCATAAAAATACTCTATAAGTTTGTAAACACCATTTTACCCTAAAAAATTATTGTGTTCCTTTAAGAAATAAGAAATCTAGCTGTGTCCTGGTGTGCTTACATAAAGATGGTAACGGGGGAAACCTAGGGATTGATTTGGTTGAAACTAAAAAACTAAGTTGAATTTGGGTCTTCGTTTAAGTTTCCTTTCAATGGTCAGGAAAAATACAATTGTTTTCATGTCATGTCAACGAGATTTCTATAAGTTTTAAAGTTCTGTTGATTCACATGGACATTTTAAAATTCATTTTAAGGTGGATAGATTATCAAGTCATATTCATTGCTGTGGGGCAAGTGAGGGTATTTGAGAGGGTGGGAAAAATAAAGTCTATTGTTATTGATATCTTATCAGTATTGTGGTCTACGGTTTTCATCTGGTGGTGGATCTTGAAGGATTTTCAGTATATAGCCATTTAGTTGGCCTTAGGAGGGAGTGATTGGGACTGCCATTTTAAAGGAGGATTGGGTAACAAAGGAAGTTGCGCAAATAGGTAATAATAGAACTTCAGGTCTATATGGCTTCTTACCAGAAGGATTGGGAGGTCGTTAAAAAGGACTCAGTGAAAGTGGTGGAGAGTTGTATGAAAGGGGTAGCTGTAAAAGAGTTTGAATGCTACCTTTATCATCTTGTTCCAAAGCAATATACTCACTGTCAGAGATATTCTGCAACATCAAAAGTGTTTGCGTTCCTATTGTACGAGGTTGGTGGTAATCATGTACCTCATTCTATTTGGTATATTATGGAGGGTGGAGTAGGTATTACAAGGTAGATTAGAGAGAGCCTATATTCATTTTCTCTTGTACACTACCACGTGTTGTGATGGTAGTCCACTTTTATTTTATACCTTTTTGAAAGCTCAAGAGGGTTATAGTGGGTACACTATTTTCTCGTCATTAATGCATAATTGTGATGGAGGCATTGAAGTTTCTTCATAAGGCTGGAGTGTGAGATTAGTGGAAGCATTTATATTGTTAGAAGTGGTGAGATAGAGGCAATTTCTCATTTACTTTATGAATATGGCCACTAGTATATATATGTTTTGTAGTATTGCAGATTACTAGACGTTTTGAGGTGTTTTAATCCATGTTTTGAGCTTATCTAAGTTAATCTTCATAAGTGGGAGCTTATTCTTATTGGATCGTTTAGAATCGTGTGTTGTTGGCTAGAATCTTAGGCTGCTCAGCGGTTTCTTCCCACTGCCTACTTAAGTTTTGATTATGCTCTAGATTTTCAAATATGAGGCAAGATGCCTATTATATTCTTCTTTTTGTTATATGTCATTTATCTATCTCTTGTCTATCTATCATTGATTCTATCTATGAATCAAGTCAAAAGACTTCGTTTTTGGGTTCCCCGAAGCCCCGAATGGATTGGATCGTTTCTGCCAACGAAATGAACGCGGAGCCCGTTCCGAATGCTTCTCCGATCCGGAAGTTCTCGCGAAGAGAATAAGATTCTGCTCCCCCTCCCCCCCTACCTTTTACTGCTTTGCTAATCTGACCCTCTTAACATATTAGGCTGCTCAGTGGACTCTGACCCTGATAAAAAAATTATGCCCTAAACCAATGTTTCAAATAATTAAATGAATGATATGATCTTGTTGCTAACTATTCATACTGAGATTGGGTAGGTCACCAGCCTGCAAATGTCACGTAGTAATAATTCTATAACTATATATTTTACAAAGGCATTAACAACATCATTAATCGTACAACCATCCTTTGCTAACCATACATACATAAAAGAAACTACTGAACCAAACTCATATATATTTACAAGGTGCAAATGTTAATAAACTCCAAAACACTTACTATTGAAATGTACAACATGTATAAGGCCTAAACCAGTAGAGCTCCTCAAAGCTCATCAACTCAACAATAGAAGCAGTGGACTGGACATTATCATTTGTACCTGCAAAACAACCTGTGTGGGCGTGAGTTTCTTGTCATCTCTCTCACTAAGATAATTAAACTCATAAATAATGAATATTACATAAACACCGAACCAATCACCAATAGATAATCCACCTTTTAATAATATATAATCTTACACCTATCACCATCATTAATAAGAAATGTCTCATGTAATGCAACGTCTGATGTCACATATATGTACACTGTTTTGACAATAATGCCCAATTCATGATTGACAAGTTATCTAAGAATGTCTACCATGACATTCTTTAGGTTAATCCTCCATGACTTAACCTCACCAGTGCAATACAAGTTATGCACACAAAGTATGTTGTATGCAATGTCTCCACATGATCAAACACCAACACCAATAATAATAGAAATAAGATATTCAATTCAATAGGAGTAAGAATATCTTAAGATTAACCCCACCTCAATCTCTGTGTTAAGCAAAAGTTGAGTGACTAGTTAAGTGGAACTGGAGTACATTTAGCTACCTTTGAACCTGACACCATGTTGCATGAGCATCCCTCTGAGTCATGGTGTATGCTCTTGCCTGGGTCCATGATCCAGAAGTACTTTCAGATGCTCATCTTCCACTGCTTGCTACACTACTCACAGAAGAAGCCGCTACAAATTTCTAAATACAATTTTTTGCCATATGCCCCTACTATCCACATTGATAACTTTTAACAGCCCATGGTTCTAGACAATCTCTCACCACATGTCCCATCACTCCACATTTATAGCAAACAACTCTTTCAGTTCTACTACTAGAAGATTCTAAACTTGATGGGCTTATTGGAGGCCTCCAAAGTCCTTGACCTCTTGGACTTCTTAATCTCTGACTTGATTGTGTTTGACCTTGTTCACTAGAGATTGCAGATTCTAATGGTCCTTTCCTTGAAGTTCTAGCCCCTACATCAAACCTCCCTTTCTTAAATTGTTCTCTTCTCCCTGTTAGTTCTTCAATTTCCTGCTCCACAATTTTTGCTTTATTCACCAAATCTACATACCTTGTCATTTCAAGAACTAAAATATGAGATCGAATAGCCAACTCCAATCCTTGCTGAAATCTCCTGCATTTGGCTTCCTCAACACACACTAAATCAGGTGCAAATCAAGACAATTCAAAGACAATGCTTTGAACTGCTCTTCAAATTCAGACACCATCACTTTTTCCTCTTTCAGAAAAATGAACTCTTATTCCTTCTAATATCTATAGACTAGGGGTTCGGCACGTGTGGACCACATTTATTTCAACACATATATACAAAAAGAAGAATAAAAAAAAGAAGGAAAAATTTGTACAACCAATGAACATTGTAAAATAAGAAACAAAGATTCCAAATTACATTTTTCATACAATGCTGCCAATGCAAAATGTTAGTATCTACATCAATATTCATGTAACTAATCATGATTATGAGAGCCAAAAAATAATGGAAAAAAATCCAAGTGAATATGATGAAGACCAAGTCAATCCCATAAAAGACCAAGTTATAACTTACACAACGATGGAACGTATAATGATATTCCACAAGGCCAAATACCATGAAATCGTTTCTTGATATTAATCAACATCTCAGTATTGTTCTTGCAGCAATGGCTGCAGACCTTTGTGACCAAGATTGGAAACACACAACCACCTTTCCTCTTGCTAAAGTGGCATTGAGTGATCCAGCATCACATCTTTTGTTTAAAATCAAAGAACATTCCTTTGGCTTTCTATGCTCCAATTTTCAATTCCGGACTGTAGGAAGCCAGACAGCAAAATTTGTACTGCACAAAACGGCACAATCATCATAAACCTTTGCAAGAGCACAGTATATAGAGTGAAAGTAAGCTGAAATACAACAGGTCCTCCCTATATTAGACCCACTTAAAATTGCTTGGAGAAGTAGTAGTACCCAAATTCCTGCATTTATCAAAGTATCCAAATATCAAATACTGCTTCCAAGCATGCAAGCTTTGGATTTAGCACTCCCAAGTTTTGTTTTTCTATTTCAGGCACCCGTTTCCAATTCTATCAACAAACAATTACACTCGGGAAAAAAAAATTTAATCTCCTCAAAATCTACAAACAGACCCAATTATATTATAGAATCTCAACATAGCTTCGTTAAGATATGGTGAAAATAATGAACCATTAAAAGATAACAAAGCAAATGTGGTGGTACATAACTTTCAATCTTTATGTCTTACATACGTTTCCCTCACATATTTATTTTTTATTTGAGTCTGTCTATTAAGAAACGAAGAAAATATCAGGTCCATAACAGCAGCATTTATACATCACGTCCATAGTCCTTGGTTTTAATATTTATATACAAATATGGCAACCCTACAGAACTCCAAGCAATCCTACACAAGATAAAGCAAGCAAATTCTAGAAAGTAACTTTTATATTCTGACTCATAACAACACGGAAGGCATAATTTGTTCACTTACCTACAAAATTCTTGGGTATATATTCTGATACAGTGCACTGGAATCCAGTGTAGGATTGGTACTAAGAATATACCTGTTTGTCTGTACTTCTGTCATGCTCTCATATACCAAATGTGCACATATATATGAAGCATGCGTATAATGTAACATAAGTGGAAAAAAAGTGCACATATATATATGAAACATACATATAATGTAAGATAAGTGAAAAACAGAGCGCATAACTGAAATATAATGTAAAATAAATGAAAAATTGATATAAAACATACATGTAATGTAAAATAAGTGGAAAACAGAGCACATAACTGAAATATAATGTAAAATAAATGAGAAATCGAGCATATTACTGATATTGTATAAACCTCTCCCATCCCACACAATCATCATTAAGGGTCTCCAAATAATATTTCTTCTTATCAATTTTTTTTCCTTGTTTCATGTGTCCTCAAGCTGACTCATTACGGTAAATACCCTTGCATATAAATTGTGTTCTTACTTTGTTTTCTGGTGTTTGACTAAGGTAATAAACAAAGGATTTATGCTTAGAGACATTTCGTCGAATAGTTTGAACTCAAGAGAAGCATGCTAATATAGAACCTCAAACTACTAAATCTAAATCTACCCAATGAACTAACAAATCTATATCACTTGAATCAAACAAAATAAGCAACAATTGACATAAATGATGGAAAAACACAGTATATAAGAAGAATGGGTAAATTGAAAAACAAAAAGAAATAGATTTTCCTTGGGTTGTATATAACTGACCTCCTTGTGTCACCACCACCTCTGTTGTCGTTCTCCTCATTGTGCCATCGGCTACAACATCGAGAACGTGTATTTATATAAAGGAAATGGGATAAGGCGGTTTGGGTGTTTTAGGCTGCAACAACAATTTTCTCGATGAATCAAGCCATGGTGAGGCGGTTTGGGTCGTAAAGGGATTCTATTGGGTACGTGTGTTGTGGCCAGACCCTGTCAGGCATTTGGAAGGCGGTAGCCTCAATTTGCAGTTCAATTGCCAGTGCAATCGCAAAGATATAGATGGTTATGTATGTAGACACGGCATCGTTCATCGAGTGGTGAGATTATTTGGTTATGGCAGTTTTGGGGGCAAGATGCGGTGAGGTTATTCGGCATCACCTGATTGGTTCCCTAAGCGGCAATAGCAGAGGCTATAGAAGCGGTATGGCGATCGGAGAGACAGCTGCAATTTGGGTTTGACATTGTCATCCGTGATGCGTGAACTTGGGTGGTAGCAATCGCTAGACATAGTGGTATGGCAGTGACGGAAGAGATAATATTGCAAAGAGGGTTTCTTCTGAACAAAACATAAGACAAAGAAGAAGAGCGTATAAGTCAAAATAGTGAAGTAATGGCTTGTGGACCCACATGCAGGGAAGAGTATGGAATCTGGAGGTAAAACTCATTAATTAAATAGCATGTGGTCCCATAGGATGCTCGTTAATTGTTTTGCAGGTGGAAGTGGAATTATATTAGATCATAAGGGTAGATGGGTAATTTTGCAGGTGGAGTAAAGCAGGTGAACTCTCCGTTTTATTCTAGTAGATAGATAACAGAAAAATATTGTTCATTAAATACTTCTTCAAATTGCATCCCGGTAATAGGTACTCCCGTTGCTTGAGAAACCAACAATCGCCTAATGGCTTCCCATCAATTTCTAGCTTCTCCTCTCAGCTTAAACACAGCCAACAACAATCTTTTCTCATCGGTCACTGCCATTACTTCAAAGATTGCTTTCAACTTCTTTAACTATTCCTTTGCTTCCAAAGGATCTACTGCCCCAAAGAACTCTTGTGGATTAAGCTTCATAAACTGCTCGTGCAAGATAATAACATGTGGCGTAGGTCTCGTTGATTGATATTCTATGTACTATGCCAAGAACCACTCGGTTCGCTGCATCTGGTAGATTCTGAACACCGGCTGGAATATTCTGTTCACCCTATTCTTGGCAACCTTACCTCCTAGCTGGAGCTGATGACATCTTTTCCTCAACTTCCCTTTGCGTACCTATTTGTGTCATACGTTCTGCATTACATTTAAGCAAGTTCACAGTTTATATAACACGTGTGTTCCTACCAGCTTAAACGGACACTTCTAACACAAACAACACCCTATAGTCCACTACAATTCCAAACACCAACTCAAAATTCACATGGCACAATATTGTCCGAATTGGGCCTTGACTCGCATGACTTTAAAACGCGTTGTACCAAGTAGATGCAAACGCTTACATATATGGCACTTCACTTCAACTTCACCAGGCGATGTAGGATTCAACTTATAGCACCACCTCACTTCATCTCATTTAAGAGGTCTTTCTGGTTTTGGGCATCACAAAGGTGGCTAGCTGTTATTAAAGAAATAAAAGCTAGGTGATGGAGCATCTACATTCTATACAAGAAAGTGGTTCCTTAGCATTTCTGCTGTTCACTTAAAGTCATTTAGCACAAATGGTTGCCTTAAGCTTAATGCAATTAGGATTTCAATTGGCATAAACTGCCTTATTTTGTATTTATACAACTTAGTACTTGACAAATTATTGATAATTTTACATTTGGTACACCTATCAAAAAACAAAAGAACAACTTTTGGATTGGTACAAATTTCATTTAATAGATGATCTATTTGATGGAAAAAATACTGGGAAATATATTCTTTCTCAGGCAGTGCTTAGTGTATCATCAACTTATAGTTTGCAAAGCTTTTACCTTTAGTGATTTGAATTTACTAACATGAATTGTATGGTTTAATAGTTTCTTTGAATAATTTGCAGATTATCTCATTGAGTACTGCTGAGATAAAGTGAAAAAAAAGAATGAAGAGAAACAATCTGTTTTTTATGGGGTTGATGATCGAAGGACTGATCAAAAAACCAGTATAAACAAATAAATTGTTAAATAGATAAATAAACAAGAATAAAGATTAAAGGAAAAATATTTGCAATTTTCATTGCATAGGATTAACTATCTCCTGAGGTATATAACTATGTAAAAGTGGGCTCTGGTTTCGGGTGATGGTTTAAGCCTATTTAAAATGGATCAAGCATAAGAATATCATTACTCTAAGTTGTTCAAATTACAGAAGGCAACTACATTCCAAGTTATCCTGTTAAATCTGCAACATAAGCTTTTCCATCCCGAGACATTTAAATTATGACTTTGTAGAACTATCTGAAATAAGGTCGAGTGTCATGGGACCTGTCTTCTGATTGATGATTTGATGTTAATTTACGTTGATCTTCAAACTATGCTTCACTGTGAGCCTGTATTCCTTTGAAGAAGTTATTTGGCTTCATACAAAATTTATCTTCCAAAACTAGGGATAAAACTGCATTCGAACATATTCTTGGCTCATGTGTTCTCTTGTATCACGATCTTCTGCAGGCTTCAACCGTTTCAAAGTTTGGAACTTAAATCTGGAACCACTGATATTATTCTCTGGAACTTGTATTTCTTATTTTCAACTTCATCTCAACCTGAAGCAATATGTTCATGGGTTTTTGTGCTTTCTGGAATGGAAAATTTCTAAACCTTGCAGTCTATTGATTCTTCTTCTGTTTTTTTGGAAGGATTTATTTTGAGAAAGCAGACTTCTGCTTGCTGATATACTACAGAACAATTGTAAAAACCCATCACAGATCCATTTTCCCTCACTTTATTCTTGTTCATTTAAAATGGCATCAAATAAATTTCACTAGCGTTCACTTTATTCTCCTTGATCTTGATAGATCCAGGGACAACTAACTATATGTACAATGTATTTGAAGGAACTAATCCATCACTTCATAGTTATAACAGGCTTATCTTGTACCCTGCTAACCCGTCACTTTTGGTTTCACAGACTCCAATACATGTCGAATTTAGTCAGTCATGTTTCTCCAATTACTGTCCCATAAGTAACCCTTTATTTCTGGTTGCTTCATGATAACTTTGGATGCTCTTAATGATTGGCGATTGTTGTTTATGTTTTGCGTAGCTTTGATTTGCTAACTTGGCCTAACTTAATGCAACATATGTTTGTTTTACAGAGCAATGTGAAAAGGACAGGGCACGGGTTCTTGTCCACTGCATGTCTGGAAAAAGCAGGTGAGTCTTTAGTACAATTTTTTTTTCCCCCTTTATTTTCGGTTAGTATTATGAAAGAGCTTTGGAGGACTTGATTTTGTGGCGACCACCGGCAAGGTGGACAAGTATACCATTGGATCACAAGCCAAAGTTGCACTTTATTAAAGCAGATGAATTTGACTGCTGAACCTCACGTTTGCAAGATTTGTATACTAATTATATGATTTTTTTTGGATGGATACTTCCTTACTTGAGGTATTGTTTCTTGGGATAATAACTATGTTTTTTTTTTCAACAGGTCGCCAGCTATTGTGATGGCTTACTTGATGAAGAGCAAAGGATGGAGACTTGCACAGAGTTACCAGTGGGTGAAAGAGAGGAGACTGTCTGTTGAATTAACTCAAGGTCTGTACAGATGCCACGTAGTTGTAGATGGGTTGTGAATATTAATTAACGAAAGCTAATTTGTTTGGTCATGTATAGGCTTGAAATATTACATCATCAAGTCAACTAAATATCAGTGTAGGATAGGATAAACAAACATTGACACTGTTGGACTTGCTAACAAACTAAATTTGTTGCTATTGGAATTAAAAAGATCAGTGTGCCCAAGTGAATGCATGTATGGTTGTAGGATTTAGAGGAAGACAAACATCGATATTTGTTAACAAATAAGCCAGATATCATGTTTATGTTCGGAATGGTTAAACCTTAAAAGCTGAGTCATGTTGTGTGTATGTGTGTGTTTGTGTATGATTCTTGCAATACATTATGAACTCTATTCTGTTTAGCTCAGATACTTCTAGAAGGGAGTCGTTTCTGTATCGGATATTGACACTCCTTGGATACTTGCAGATACGTATCCGCTACTTCCTGAATGTATCCATAAATTTTAGTGTTGAAGATTGATACTTCTCAGGTCACATATCAACCTATGTTAAAATTGAGATTCTGGAATTTCTTGTATTGCATTAGAGTATAATTTTAGGATAAAACAAGTGGAGGTTCCCATATTTGCTTACTTCTTAAAGAAGAAGAATTGGGAAATAGTAAGATTAAAGCATATCAAATTTTGTCCAAGTTCGTGTCAACAAAATTTAATCTTAATATTTCATATGTTGTTATATTGTAAGTTCGAAATTGAAAAAATATATGGTAGATAAAAAAAATGGTTTGATCTAAAAGACAAAATTTTATGACAAAATTACTTTTTAGTTTAAATGCTTACATACCTATAACATGTACATATGTTTATGTATCCGTAATGTATCCGTTTTGTGTCATACCCATATAACATATCATGCTTCGTAGACTCTAATTACCTCTAGGGCAATCCTATTACCAATGCAATGGTGGCTTTTGCTTGAGTGAAGCTCTGCTGCCCCAGCAATAAAGTGAACCAAAGTTCTTATCATTGTTAACTTGTTGGTTTTACACCAAAGTACTAACTGACAACTACACTAAACCTATTACTCGCCCCTTTGTGACTCCTTTCTACTATTGAATAGCATTGCTTCCTTAGTACAATCTCCCTCCGTAAACTGCATTCCTTAAGGAGAAGTAGAAATAATTGTCATGGACCTCTACTTCTTTTTACTAGAACAACAAATAATTGTCTGGGGAAAGCAGGAAAGTGAAAGCGTCCAAACTTGTCATGGCACCCTAATTTTGTAGAGATCACTGTTGCTGGACCCCATTAGCTTTTGGTCTTGAGATCCTAAATATTGTGTAAGATGAAGTTATATTTTCTATTGATATCCTTTGTTTTCCAGAATTCTCAATCTCTTACATTAGTTTTTCATTCATGAAATATAGCTGCATACCAGCAGTTACAGGAGTATGAGCGGAAGATCTTTGGGTCAATTGAGAATAGCAGCAATGTCTTGCCAGTCTTCCAGTCTTCAGGTATGCCATCCTTCAGCTTTGGCTTTCAAAAGCCAAATGATCCAGTTCCTGTCCCTGCATTCAACGGTCTTGGCACTACATCCATTTTTGCCCGACCAACTCCAGACATTCCTCCTCACGAGTTTACTTTTGGAGCTGGCCAGACTCAGAATAATTCCTCCGGAGTCCCTTTTGGGGAAAACCCACCACATCCAAATAGTAATGATATTTCTATGGATGGTTCTTGATTTCCATGCGCTTCAGGGGAAAACCCACCAAACCGAAATAGTAAAATGATATTCCTGTGGATGGTTTTTGGTTTCCATGAGCTTCATTTTACTCATCGGAAGTCAGTGGAGCCCTAACTTTGGCGAGTTTTAATCCAAAGTTTGAATGTAAAGTTGGGAACAAATACTAAACTTTTCGGTTTGTAAGTTGTGACATGCAATAGATTCTGGCTGCCTTTCTCTTGAATCAATTGTTCTGGAAGTGCAAGGATCTCATTCCTCCATTATACGAGATCACAATTAATTTTGGCTTAACTGTCTGCGTAAACTAAAGGCCAAGGCGTACAGAATTTTGTTTATTTTTGTTTAATAGAAGCTGTTTAGCTTTTTTTGTTCTATTAGTGGTAAGTTATTGGCTTCACTCCTTTGTCGGCAGACATTGGATGTCTTCACTCTTTAGGCTAATGAATGTAGAATGGGTGTAAAATTTTGTTGGACTGAGTTCATTTTGTTGCAGGCACAAGATAATTTTTTGAGTCTCTTTTGGGCGTCCGATTGAATCATGAAGTTCTTGATGGAATTTATATTGCTCCTCCATCAACTCATAGCATTTCCCAGCCTACTTGGATGCTCTTACCATCTTGGCAAAGCAAATTACAAAACAGAGGTTGCAAAATAAAATTTCTTGTCTGGAAACCAAGTTGTAATGATCCGTGCATCTTGCTTGAATTTGTTTTGCTTAGACAACATAATAACTACTAAATGTTATAGTGGTCATCTGTTTTCACTGTATTTTCTTGTCTGCACACATGCGTGTAAGTCCCACTTATATTTATTTATATGAAATGTTATATTTATATCAGTACTCTTAATCCTCTTAGGAGGATAAGTTCGATCAATGAGTGAAGCAATGTTTAATGCTCAGAAATTTGAGTCTATTAGCTCTTTCTGATAACACTTGGTGGAATTTATTCCTTTATCTATCCACATATTTGCTTTAAGTCAATTCTACTTTTTGTTATCAATCTTGTCCCATGCATTATCATTCTGTAGGAATGATAAAAGTTCACTCCTGCATGAACTTGGAGCTTAAGTGTATCTCCTACCTCTTCTTTGGCCAAAATGCATGGTCTTTTCTATATTGAATAATATATCACTATCTTGCTTATTGTATGGATCTGTGATACATAAATACACGCATATATAGACCCACACATATTACACAAATTTGCTTGCATTTGCCCTCCATCATTTAAAGCATAATATACTGACTGAGATAAGGAGGATGGATATGGTAATTTAATGAGGGGCCATATACTTTTTATGCTTCAAATCAATTCTAAGTATTAGTATCAGATAAGACTTTGAGTTGTTATATCCTTTTCAATCCAGTAGGTGCTGTAGGCTCCACAAGCAAAGACCAACCCATGTCTTAATTGAGGCTTCCTCTGGCAACATGCCTAAAATTTCTTATGTCTATTTTGGGTAAAGGGGGAGAGAAGGGCAGTGTGTGTTGGCTTCAAAATACTAATTTCTTCCCCATTCCATTCTTTATTTAGCATGTTTTGAATTAAGATCCCAAAACAAATATAAAAAAGAAGATATTTGAGAAGTAGAACATTCATTTTATATGAAAAATGTGCAGGTGGTTGGATAGTTCTCATTCTAAGCATGAGGCGTCAGTTTGATCTCTCTTGGCGTTATTTTATGCCATGAATTAAGTTTAAATGGTTCGTGTGGAAAGTAGTCTTGCGCGAGCTTGGAAGAGTAATTTCGTGCAATGAATTAAGTTTAAATGGCTCGTGTGGAAGGTAATCTTGCACGAGCTTGAGTGAGTAATCAGTCAAAAACTTGGAAATGAGAAAGGTTGATTGTACCAGTGACACCTTGGAGTGTTTTCAGTGCTTAGTTGTGATTTATAAGGCAGTGTCAACAGTGTTGTATCCTCAAGTGAAAACGCATTTAAAACTCAAATGTATTTTTATGCTTTACAGGTTTTGCTTTTGGCTTTCCCCAGCTGAAAATTGCCCTGTCGTTTTGCTTTTGGTTTTTGGCTTTCACAACTGAAATTACAAACATTCTTCACCTTTTGCTTTGGGTTGTTTATAGTGTTAGCGTATTGGGAAAGATTTCAGAGCCATGTGTTCTAGAGTTCTCTAATAATACAATCTTGTATAGTTCTATTAATAGTATGTTATAGGCACTTTGAGCAGATGCTATGGGTTTGAATCATCTTCATTTGATTAAGGACATGAATTTTTCTAATTAGTTGTGTATTTGATGACATTATTGTTTCTGTTTCCTTCCTTTTTTTTCCCACAGTAATGATTTACTCAGTGGAGGGTATGACAACCATATTAAGATGGGATTCGATTTCAAGCCCACCCTAAGAGACAAGTAGTTGTGACCTTCATTATTGATGCTTTAATTAGGCTGAAGAAGGATTGAATTAAATAGGAAAATATTTCACATAACCCTATTTTTCAATTGTTTTTCTCACTCCTAATTATAAGAGTGAGAAAAAAATTAAGAAATGAGGTCTACGTGGTCACTCCCTACATTAAAAATTATCCCTTGTGGTATTGAGGTTTTTAAAATGATTAACTCAAGACTTTTTTATTACAAATTTTAAAGAAGGTCAAGATTTAGATGTAAGTAATCTTATCCCGTACGCGGAGAGATTACATTAAAAGTCATTAAAATTGAAATCTTCTTTGAAATTATAAAAAGAAGCTGAAGGTAACATTTTAAAAAAGAAAATGTTGACCATGGTAGGTAGTAAAATCTTTCTTGAAAGTAACAGTAACATCGGAGGTGATGGATTTCACTAGGTTGTATTGGAATCAGCTAATTAACGAGAGACATTGATTCCTGTATAAATCAAACGGTTGTAATTGGCCCATGCTCAAAGGTTCCCCTGCGTATTTAATCTCCAAGTAAGTCCCATTTAGTGACAAGACTTGGGGATGAACACTGGTTAGCTCTCCTCTCATTACTATTCAGTTCACAAAAAAAAAAAGAAGAAGATTAATGGAAACTTATCACCGGTCTTATCCTCAGAAAGGGTGATATGGTTAATTTCTCTTAAGTTTATAAACTACCCCTGTGAACCTGTCCCCGAAAATGGCCATATCCAATACTTAACAACTAAGAGAAGCATTTACTCCTTAACCAAAATTGTTAAAAAGTTTATATACTATTAGCTACAATCGCGATTAATGATCAGTTATTCACTGATGACAACCAACTCAGCTCAGTTCAGCCTATCAGCCAAGTGTGCCCAACTAAATTAGTAGCCATCAACTCTGATTTTCAATTGCCATTGTGATTAGCATATTTTAAGTGTGTATTCAAAATTCAAACTCTCTACCCCTAATTTTTCTCTTCACATTTTTTGCATCTGTCTTTTTAGGACAAAAATCAACGGCTACGATCATAATCTGCTTTTTCAGATGTAACCATAGTAATGTCAGGTTACTAATGTGGATATTTTTTTTGTTAAAAAGTATTTATCAATCTTTCTTATCCACTGGAAATAATTAATTTATAAATAAAGGTTAAAATGACACGTAGCCTGCCTATTCATTAATATAAAGAACACATCCATCAATCCATTCATCAAATCAACTCACTCTCTCTCTCTCTCTCTCTTTCAAAACCAGAAAAAGATAAACAGTAATGAGTAAAGAGATAATGATCTCAATAAAGTCATGCATATAATAAATATATATATATGTACATAAGGTGTAGAAGAGAGAGTGGACTGCAAAAATTTTCTGATCACGAATGGCGAAGATTCTGGTGAGGTTCAAGAGATTTGCAGCGGCTTTTGACGAAGTAGCACGGGCTCGGCTGTGCGAGAGCAGCGGAAGCGAGCACTCGGCGGCGGCGGCGGTGGAGGAGAGCACGGCGGATCTGTCAGAGCTAGTAGACTCCTTTTTGGAGAGAGACTGTAGAGTTGAAGAAGAACGTTGTGATGACGGAGAGAGCGAGGAAGAGAGGAGTCATAAAGAGTCGGAGAGCCACCGTATAGATTACGAGACGAAGAACATGTTGCTGAGTTTAATCGGCGGCGAGGCGGAGGGCGAGGATGGCGGCGTGAGGCGAATGATCCGCGCGGAGATGGAATCGGCGTGCCGGAGCTTGGGCAGTGGATCGCCGGAGGGTTTTAAGCGTCGAGTAATGAATTGGTTGCGCCGGAAAGGTTTCGATGCCGGTGAGGATTGTATTGATTGAATTTCATCTGGTAGATCACTAGCTTTTCCTGGTTGACAACTCTTGCAAACCTAATTTCAGGTCTCTGCAAGTCCCGGTGGGTGAAAACTGCCGATTCCCCGGCCGGCGAGCACGAATACATAGATATTATCATTGCCGGAACTCGCTACATCGTCGAGGTATCCCCGGCTACTCAGTTCACAATCGCCCGGCCAACTGATTCCTATGCATCACTACTAGAACTCTTCCCTCGAATTCTGGTTTGCAAGGAAGAAAAGCTTAAAATGGTGGTGAGGCTAATGTCTGCAGCCATGAAACAGTCCTTGAACAAGAGGGAAATGCACTTCCCGCCATGGAGGAGGAATACCTACATGCAAGCCAAATGGTTCGGGTCGTATAAACGGACAACGAACCCGGTTCTGGCGACAAAGGAATCATGTGGCGGCGGCGGTTTGGCCGATAAAAGCTTGGTAGGATTTGAGACATTGCCGGCTAGCCATGGCCGTTGTAGAGGTGAGGTGGTGAGGAAGGTTGGTTTTTGTTTGCGTGTTGGGAACTTGAATGCTGCCTTCAATGGGATGCAGTAGTAATTATATTGACATATTTGGACAATAAAATTAAAAAAATTTAGAGATTTCACCTTTGAAAATCTATATTTTATATCATTAGAGTATTTTTCTACAAATCAAAAAATTGTACTGAAAATCCAACAAAAAAAACTTATACTGAAAATCCAAAAAGAATGATATATGTGACAACTCTTCTTAATCTTATCATTTTAAAGCAAATGGTCCATTAAAAGAGATTAAAGATACATTATTGTTGCATAGATTTTTCAAATTAAACTATGTAAAAATAGAGTTTTCCTCCAAACTCTTTCCACCTTCAAATGTGGTATAAATTTAGTATTTCAATGGCGTTTCCTTTTCCTTTTTCCTTTCTTTCTTTGTGGAGTGTTCTATTATATAGTGATATGTGAGGCTTGAAAATGATGTAGTGAAAAATCCGTATACCGGAATGTTTTGATGTGTGTAAATATTTAATGATTTTAATGTGTTTATAAAATTTAAATTTTTTTATAAATTATTTCTAAATTATTGTAAAAAAAAATTTAAGTAGGTAGAGCAAGGCATGTGCCCGACCCCGACTTAGTCAAACGATTGGTACTGAGTCCTGACTTGAAAGAAAGAGAGAAGGGTACACCTGCTAGATAGCACATTGCCATGTGTCCTAAATGGGGAGGAACCAGCTAAGTTTTTGGGGACCCAGAAAGCCTAGTTATTGGTCCAAACAAAAAAATACATATATTTTTCTTTTCAAAGTAGAAATCAGGGATTCGGGCGTGATAGGCCAGCCACTCATGAATTTTATGAACAGCCAAAGTGACTTGTTCTTGTGAAAATCTACTTTTCTTTTGGCAGCAGCAAGCATCAGCTTACAGCACAAATCAAATTGCCAAGAAACAAGTCCACAAAAATAAAAGGCTATAACATCAAATAAACTACACAAGTCAAATTTAAATGGTGTACTTTTAAGGCTTTTTAATTTTTTTAAGAAAATTTTTGTAGGGGTCAAATTGGGCCGTCCAGCCCGGCCCAGTGTTCAATTGGGTAGAGCTAAGGAAGCATTCACAACCTAGATGAATTGGATCATGGTGAATGTAATCTGCATCTTCACTACTACATTTAATCGAAACCAAGCATACTCGAGGCAGAAAAGAATTGAGCTTTTGAATATTACATTCATTGGCAGAGACTTTGTCAGAAGATTTCTTTTTGTGCAGAACATGTTAAGGCTTTCTTTCATATTGTTATGCTAAATGGTCGTGAAAGTGCTGTCAAATCATAGAAAGTGTTCTTTCTATGTTATGGAATGACCTTAATTTCTAAGAAGCTGCAATTAAGTGTGACCGGAAGTTGAAAGATTCGCGGGTACTGTAGGTTGATAGAAGAATTCATGGAGTACAGATTCCATAATGTCCTCCCTCATTACATATTCATTCTTATATATATATATATATACAAATATATAAATATATACATACATGCACACACATATACATATTATATGTATGAAACTGATAAAAATGGATTCACTCTGAAGTTGAGCAAACCAGGCCGTTTAATATTGATCCTCAGCAAAGAGATTGCACCATTATTTTTAGGCACCAATATTTATAATCATTAATGCTTTGGAATCTGAATTTTTTGTTAGAAAAGTAAAGAAAAAAAAATGAGAAAAAAGTAAATAAAAATACTCTTTCATTTAGTTTTATTTTTTTTTATTTTTTTTAATAAAAAATTTAAATTTCAAACGGAACGTAAAAGTTGAGTCTTGCATTTCTCTGGTCTTTTGGGGCCATATATACAGGTACATGGATCAACCCATGTTTTTTAGTTTTTTTTTTCATAACTTTTTTATGTATAAAATTAAGCACAACCCAATGCAAGCAAAGGCCCTTTAGTTTGAGCTTTGGGCTGGTAAGTCCTTTCTGGCTCCTTCTATGTATATTGTCATGCCGTGTTTGCAGTTGATATAAACTAACAGTGAAAATAAACATTAACACAAGAAGAAAGAAAACATCTCAGATCATGCATTGTAGACTGTTTAAACTCAACCGAAAGCTCTAACATTAAAATTCATTTACTCTTATTGACTTCGAAGCCATAGCTGAGATAGCTCAGAACAGCAAACACAAGAAAACATAATCGTAAAGTATTTTTTATCCTAAACATGGCTAAAAATTGAAGGTTTCGGCTTTCTCACTGCCTCTTTGGCGTCGTTGTTTGACGGTGGTGGCAAACAACTATCACCGTTGCAAGGGAGGTTACCATCACCAACTGAGATAGCACCATAATCTATTTGTCTTGCCTCTGCAACGTCGATAATTAACAGCGAAAAAATCAGTAGCGTTCCAAGGCAAAAGACAAGAGCCATTGCTTTAGCCATTTTTGTATGATGATATTCTTGCTTTTTGCAACAACAAAATAGAACTAAAAGGTGCTTCTGCTTCTGCTTGTTTAATGGAGGTGTGAAGATGTTGGGTTTTGGAGAAGTTGGTCTATTATGTATACTATTGTAATTGCTGAAATCTTGCCTTTGTGATCATATTAATTGAAATATTATAATGACTAATGAATGTATAATATTCCTAAACTATCTCACTTTAGGTCATATTTTCCTGAATTCTCTTTCGAAACTCACTCCTATATTGACTACTGTATGGTTTTTAATTGGGTTAATTACACCAAGACCCCCTTAACTATGATTTGTTTTCATTTTACCCATTCATCTATAAAATGCAACATTACCATCCCTTATATTTATTCCTTATGCCAACTTTACCCTCCCATTATGAATCTGTTAGCAAAAATAGATGGAATTTGATCATGGGCAAGGCACATGATCATCCAAGCAAGTGGTGTACGGAAAATAACTTTCTCCAAAAACATAATTATTTATGAAATTATTAAATGCAAATTTTACACAAAGTTAGTGCACTTAAACACGGTATATGTACAAAGTATATTACAAAGGAGAGAAGTAAAAGGCAAAATTCACCATCAATGGCTAATAACTTCTAAAACTAATTAACCCCTCTCACTTTGTCTCCATCAATGGCAAAATTCACCATTAATGGCTAATAACTTCTAAAACTAGTAACCCCTCTTTCTCCATCAATGGAAGAATTCACCTCCTCTCTTTCCTTCTAAAATTGATAATTTCTGCAAAATTCACAATTAATAGGGTAAAGCTTTGCACGCCATACCCAGTGGAGCACTTAATTTTCATAATCACTCAACTACAGCCGCTACAACACTCATGGATGACCGGATCTAGTGCTTTCCTATATATTGAAACTTTGATTGCCATGAACACAATAAAACCCAATAGTTAATCCAAATCTGCACCATCACGTCAAACACAAAAATCTCTCAACTCATTACCTGATCCAGATTCTCATTATTTTTTGAAGAATTAACATGAAATCCAATATATAATCTTCATATGTATGTAGATATATTTATATATATGTATGTATCCAGGTTTTATTATGACTTCTACATGAGCAAGGTGAATTGGAGATAGTGAGGATTAAAAACAAGAAACAACGGTTGCGGTGGGAGTGGTGAAAGGGGGGTAGCAGTTTGTGGGCACAAGGGCAGCTGTAAAATAGGATGGCAGAAGTGAGGGTGAGGATCTAAGCAATGGGGGTTAGGATAGGGGGTCAGGCAGTGCTGCTAAGTGAGGGGGATGTGGGCTTGGCACAGCGGCGGCGGTAGCAGGTGGTTACACTGAGCAGGGAGAGAAAATGCAGAAGAAGATAGAGAGAAAAGAGGGAGGGAAGGAGACAGAGGAGCAGTTGACAAAGTCAAATGTTAAAAATGACAATTCCACTTTTACGTTAACAGTGGTAATGTGTACAAAAATTTTAAAACTCGAAGGCATCTAAGGATGAGGGGGCTTAGTGAAAACAGGCCATAGTTAAGGGAATCTTGATGTAATTAACTGATTATGTTACAGTTATAAGCATCGGAGCCATGATCTCAATGACATATCTCCTCTGTAGAGTTTGCGAAACCCCAGCCCTGTTGAATTGCTAGACCTTCTAACACAACCAACTAGATTTGCATTGTATGCTCGATTCAATGGGTACATCAGCTGAACAAAACATAATCAACAGAATTGTTGACCACAACCAGGCGTGATTGTGATTAAGTTCAGGTATGAACGATGGACTGCTCCAACAATCATCAAGCCGAGGCCATGAACAATCTTCCTAAAAGAAAAGCAGAGTCTAACGAAGAAGGCCAGTTGGTCGTGTCACTTTACACCATAAATTTCTTGCATCAAAGCTCACCACATACCCCTCCTGTCCAACTCAAATTTCTACAGTTTTTTGAGGGGTTTATCAAAGAGAATTAGAGAACCGGCAGGGCAAAAAAAAATGCTGATTTCCCCTATAAATTAACCTCTAAGTTCAACAAAGTGTCTTGCTTGCTTATGGACGTAGTTTAGTTATGATTAACATTATGATGTATGAATATTCAGTCATCATGTCCTCACAGAGTATAGTACAGTAAATGCCGCAATCATACTTGGGGTGTAATCAGGTAACAGAGGTCTGAATTCCTGCTGTGTTGGATTGCCAATGGTTCTTTCTGAAGGACACAGTAATTTGATAACCTTTTCAGCAGCTACAAACTGTTCTTCTCGAAGGGTTTCATTGTGTATTAATTCCCTGCAATATCATTACCTTCGAGTTAATCCACTAAGGCTAAGCTTCTTATTAATCAAATTAAACAAACCAACTAAGGTTTAGCTTATGAGTTTCATACACAGCAGAACTGTTTAACGTTGCGTTGTAATACTAATTATTTCAGTGAATGCCTTTCCAGTCTACTGTCTTTGGTCATTTAATTTACATCTCTATTTATTGAGAGCTATAACAGGCCTCTTAAAGCTTAAAATGAAGAGATGACTACTCAAGCCAACTCAACTTAACTAAAACTAAGCCTTGCCCCAACTTAAAATTACTTAATATAATATTCAAGCCAAATTACTTAAATTGCAGGCATTATCATATTGAGTAATTGACAATAAACAGAGTAATTGTACTTTAATATCTCATGTATTTGTGTGTTTAAAGCATTGCACTTTCGTTGCCAATAAATTAAAACTAAAAACAGAAAATAACCCTGAAGTAAATATTGCAAAAAGATCTTACTTGAGCAATGATGCCAGTTTCAAAGGTGTGCATGCTTCAAAGAGAGCTTCAGGAATTATAGATGAATCCAAAAGAATATTGGGAAGGGAGATGTATGGTATTTTTGCTTTGTAACATATCAACCATTCCGTCAGGAAATGAGCTCGATAAGCAACAACACATGGCAACCGTGCGAGTTGCAACTCCACAGCCACTGTCCCGGAAGTACATAATGCAACCCTACTCGCCTGCATGGCATTTCATTCAGCTTGGTAAGAATCATGAGTTTCACCTACAACTAACGATATAATAGTCAAACGGAGAGTTCTAAAATGGATGAACTTCAACATGCCCCACCATAGATTGAGCCCTAACAGATAATACAATTAATACTTTTGTGTGTAGACCAAACACATAAAGTAACATCATAAACTCTAAGGAGTATCAATGAGCACATGAATGGACTCACTAATACAGAGCAATCTCTGATATCCTTAAATTGACACCTAAGGGCCTTGTATCTTATATTCTTATTCTACACATCTATATAAACGAGTAGGCACCTAATGGTGGATTGTAGTCAAAGGCATAATGGCCTAATCATATGAGACACATCAAATAGTCAAACCACACAGGCTCTAATCAGTTAAACATCAAATCTACGTGGACACAGGCACCACTAACTAGAACAAGAGAGGGCAATAAGACAGTAGCATCGGACCCTTGCAAATAAGGTTTATCTACAAGTTACCCAAGTCAAACAGTTCCCTGTGACCCGGGGGGTTTGCTAGGAAAAAAATTTTAAAAAAAAATCTTTCACTTTATAAATTCTAATTCTTTGAAATTATTTTGAATCCGGCTGCAAGTTCTAAATATTAAGTACGAATCATAGTTCAAATATTTCCTAATCTATTTCATATATTCCATGTTCCAGATACTAGATTATACTCGTAGGCTTTGAAGGATGAGAACATGTCCACTGGACATAAGCAACCATATTGAAAAAGCCAGAACAATAAAGCCTCATAAACCAATATTTACTCCAAATCTGTTAGGCAAAACGTTGTGTTTTAAGAGACAGTTTGACCACTCCTAACCAGAATGGATAATCTTTACTGTAATTGTTGTCTTCTCTAGTCCCTTTTTCGTCAATATGAACGTACAGATGATAATAATTGCTCAAACGCATTTACAACATGATCATCATCCACAGAAGGAACCCACTTAGATGAGTGACCCTTTATTCTGCCAGTTTGTTGCAAAATCAAGTATCAACAGTAAATTGGAGAGGAGATTGGAAAGTCTTACACTAAATGCATCATATTTGATCTGTGGTGATCCTCCTGGAATCAGAAATACAGGTACAGGCCACTTATAAACAACTTTCCTGATATAGTCTTCCACGTGCTTATTGGGTGCCACATGGATTACTGTCATCAACTCTGAGAACTCGTCTTTCAGTAGTGTCATGGCATTCAAGAAGATCAAAAGCATGCGGGTTACCTCTTGTAATCTGCTTCCGGGAAGCAAGGTAATGATTGTGGCTCCTTTTAGAAATAAAATCCATGAATAGAATGGATAAAATAACAATAAATATAATAATCAATCAAGTAATTCTAAGTATTAGACATTCCAAAAAATAAAAAATAAAAAAATTGTTTTTTAAAAAAACCACAGTAGAAGGACAGTTGGAGACCAATTAATTTGTAAAACACCCACCGGGACACCGTTAAGGAGAATGCACAAGGTGGATCAAGAATATATTTTTATGACTGCTAAGAATCTGAAGTAATATCCACTAAGCTCTCTCACACAAGCTTGGAACATGGAAATACCATTACAAGAAATAGTAAAGACTCTCCAAATGCAAAGTAGCCCACCAATGAGGGACATAAAATGAAAGTTTGTTCTTCTGCAAACAAGGGCTGGCAGAACTAATTAATATTAACTTACCTGAAGGTATTCCATATTGACTTCGAAATTCTTCAGAATGTCCTTGGACCTTCCATCCAATTTCTATGTTATCCTTCGCCTGAAAATGAAAACCCTCCAGCATGTAAATATATAAATTACTACACAAGGCATCTAATGAATATGAACAGAATGGATACTACAGTCAAATTACAGTCAATTGACTATATGATTATGTTCTCTTAATAAAGCAACCGAATGATGAAACGAAAATAATTGTAAGATAAGAACGTGGACATGTACCGAATTCAACTCCAAAACATCTTCAAGTATGGGGTGACCCACAAAGGTTGCAGCCAAACCATTCGATCTGCAAACTTCTCCTTCAAATGGAAGTATACACAAGACATGATCCACAAATTCAGATAGCCCTTTAAGTCTTGATTCGCCCCCTTTCCATGCCCAGAATGATGGTGCTACATAATGGAAGTGTGAAGGGCTAACCAATCCTTGTTGACCATATTTAGCTGCAAAAAGTGTTCCCCCATTTTCCTACACCGTACTTTTGTTTTCATAAGCAAAATGCCAGCATTCATTTAAACTCCAAAAACAATGGTTTGAAATTACCGCGAAGCTGTTTTAGGAGACGGAATGAGAACCCCTTGGAGTCCACAGTTACTATAACATGGGGCTGGAACAAAACTGCAGCCTCTGTTGTTTCCTTCAACTTAACCTGACATTCCAAAGTTCAATTTAAGAAAAAGATCAAATCAGATGCAATGGTGCATTGTTAATTCCGATTTAACCAAAAGATAAACAGTTTCTAAAAGGAAGGAAAATGGAAAAAAGAATATCACATTGATTTGGATGTGTGGAAGTGCATAAAATATTAATCTTGCTCAGTACTCACTCTGAATTTATTCAGATGTGGCAACAACTCCCAGATCCCCATTACTGCAATATCCTCCATAGGGAATAGAGATTTCAATCCTTGCTTGGACATCATGGACCTAACAGAGGCAGCAAAATTTTACTACAAATGGAAAATCCATACAGAATCCAAAAAATAAAATATCATTGAAAAAACTAAAGAACTATCTCAAGAAACTTCAATTCTTAGAGAGGACAAATGAACACGTCACATAGCAGGTACACATTCTTGCACATATTAGTGTCACACATTTGGTAGCTAAGAAAATAGAGAAAAAAATAAACTAAAATTTCAGAGCTTACAAATTCTAATATTGGGGTCCTTAAAAAACTCAAGCCCCCCCTTCAACAGTTTAATTGGCCAATAATCTAATCGAGAGACAAAGATAGAGAATGGCACTGGCAATTAGAATGCCAAATAATGACAAAATAAACCATAAAATCCCTCCATTTAGAGCATTATTATTAATTCATAACTACAGTTGGAGAAACAAACACAACAGAAAATAAATACTAAACATACACATATGATTGTCATGATTTAAGCTCACACCATAGCCAGAAAAGAGAGAGCTAACCCGCCAACACCAGCAAAATGTACAGGAAAAGGAGAGAGCTTTTTCAAAGAAGCCATGAGACGAGAACCAATAGTATCCCCAGAGACCTCTCCTGCAACTATAAAAACCCTAAGTTCCCCATCTTTTGCAGCCATATCTATTGCAGCTATGCTTGACACACATAGAGATCTTTTCGCCAGCCACAAGGAACCCACACTAACTCCACTCTTCAAACTCCAGATTGTTCTGAACAACATTCCTAAAATTCCTGACCCTAATGAGCACAAGAGATAAGGTTATCTTAAACTTGTAGTCCACCAGCAGAGATATGCTTCATGACTGAGAAGCACAAATATGCAGAGCAAAATTTTAATTATTTACACTTACAATAAAAATAAGTTTTTACATTTTGAAAGTTATAAAATGGAGTTGTCATTGGAAACAAATGACCGGGTAACTCTACATGCTTTCTATCATGCTATGCATTTACAAGTGCGTGTATATATTAGCACCACCACAAATATGCACCACAACGAAACAAGGTATTGCCCAACGCTTGACATGACTTGTCTGAGACTTGCAATTTACTTTTATTTGCATAAGCAGCTACAATCCATATCGTATCATTACATATCATCAATATCAGGTTATCTGATGCCAGTGCTGATAACCCAGACCATGGTGAAAACAATGTCAAAATTATACATAAATTAAGCAAATAACTAGATGAAGAGAGAAGTCAATCCAACTTATGGTATTGGAGTGACAATAATAATACTTAGAAAGTTCTAATTCACCACCCATTCAAACCCAAGCAACTAATCAAGCAGTTAAAGGCCAACAGATGTCAAAGAAATTAAATAATAAATGTTTATGTCTATTTTTCAACTACCAATTGCCCCATTTACAGAGTTCAAATCAGATGAAACAAAGAAGGGTACATTAATCGATCTTTATTCAACATGTATTATATAGGCACATAGAAGAACACCCAAGGAGACCCAGAAATATGCATGCTAAAAGACTTTGATGAATGAAAGTGAGAAATGGTGCTGAAATTATTCCGTCAAGAACCTATTAAATGTTCGAGTCAACAGTGAATCAAAGTGCGGATTGGATTGAGGGGAAGAAAAATCAAACCCTTAAGTGAAAGAAAGAGAGGAGAAGAGTAAGATCTTACAAACGAAGACGAGGTGCAAAGGGCAATCAGCTACGCAGGTGTAACTCGAACGCGATGAGTAAAAGAGTTCCTCTGCCGGAGTTACTTGATCATCTTCTTGTGTACATGCGTATATATATGTTTTTATGTATCTAATATTTTTGTGATACGGCGGTTTCAACTTTTTAACCTTTGTGTTTGTGTTTTGTTCTTGGGTAAAGGAACCTTCCTATGTCTTCCTTTGTCGAAAGTAAAAACAAACGGCCTGTTTGGAATTGGGCAAGGGAAGGCAGGGACAAAATTAAAGAAAATGTTTTTTTTTTTCTGTTTAATTTTCTAAAGAAAATAAAAGGAGGGTGGAGAGAAAAAAGAGAGAGAAAGAGTGCATATTTCTTTTTCTTACTCTTTTCTCTCTATTTCCCTTCTCTTTCCTTTCCTTTCTAATATAAAACAAGAAAAAAACAAAAATTTAAAAATTTTCTATTGTTTCCCTTCCCTCCCCAAGTGTGAATAAAATTATAGTATAAGTAGTTTTTTTTTTTTACAAAAATAAAATTAAAGAAAATACTTTTTTTTTTAAATTTAATTGAAAGAAGAAAGAAAATAATAGAGAAAATGAAAAATAAAAAATAAAAGAAAAGTAAGAAGGGCAGCAAAGAAACCTAACATGTTGCAAACACACGACTGATTTTGAATTTCAAAACTTCTAATTTTTTTTATTGCTTACTTGACTTACTTTTTCCCAAAAAAAAAGGTTGTCCTCTAAATTCTTTGTTTTCAAATTCAAGCCATATTAAACAGAACCTAAAACGTGTGTGTGTGTGTGTGTGTGTGTGTGTGTGTGTGTGTGTGAGAGAGAGAGAGAGAGAGAGAGAGAGAGAGAGAGAGAGAGAAGAGGAAGAAAAAGAATAAGGAAACAAGAAAAGGATTCAGACCATTATATATCTTTTCCAAATTTAATTTGGCTAAAATTGAACCAAATTCTCATATATTTGCAGGTGAAGAACTTCCTCATTAATTTGTTGTTAAAATACATGCGACAACAGAACCTACTTAGAAAATTCTATATGCAAGTGCAATAAAATATGCAACTAAGGTCCTCCAAAAAAAAAACATAGAAGCTCTTACCCTTAGATGGGCCTTGAACTGGCATCCATTGATCGATTACCATGTTTGATATAAAGGTCATTCCAAAGAGACTGAAGGCCCAACATGATAAGAAATTGGACTCTTTAATTTATGGAGGGAAAGGAAAAGAAAAAAGAAAAAAAACTAAAGTGAGAGAATTTAAGGTTTATTTATTTATTTATTTTTTTGGTTGGGCTTAGGGAAATGAGAAGTAAATAAATAGGTATTTGTCAAACAATTTTTTTTTTGTTTGGTTATCCATAAAAAATAGATATGTATAAGTAATTTTATGCCTTTTTATTTTCTTTTCCCTTGACAAATCTAACATCTAAACGTCGTATAAGAGTTCACTAAAACTGTATTTTGATACTGGGTTTATGGAGGGAAAATAATAGGAAACGATAAGGAAAGGCAATAAAGTGGAAAAAAGTTTTTTTTTTTTGTTGGGTTAGGAAAATTATAAGAAAATGAATACATATTAGTCAAAACAAATATTTTTCTTAATTATTCATAAAAAATATTCTTTTTCCTTGGCAACACAAAAAATCTAAAACACGCTATAGCAAAATTAATGTCTCAGCATTCCCATGGGCCACAGCACATTGTTAAGGTAACGAGAGAGACATTTTCTTGCTATGATGCTATTTGTCTGGCACATGTTGCTTACAAGTATCAGCTTCTGTGCCCACATATATATCAAGTTGAAGAAGAGCCCCACCTAATGATCAGGCAGCATAGAATCAGGCTTCAACTACTTCCGGAGTCCAGAGACCTCATCCATTTGCAGGACCTAATTACAGCAGTGTCCTAAACAACTCATATAACCTTTTGCTTTGTTCATCCAAACTTTCGACCAACTATTTTTTTTAGGTTGCGCAAGCTATCGTTAATACAAACAAGATAAATTTTAGTAGTAATTATACTTTATTTGTTATAGTTTGAACAAAAATTACATGACTCTATGCAGTTTAAAAATAAAAATATAACCTCTTTATTGTTTGAACTTAACTACAAAATAGATGAAAATCGTTGAAATTAATAGCAATTTTGTCAAAGGAATATTTTCGTCATTTTATCTCTCCAAAATAGAATATAAAAAGACAATTCTAGCCTTTTATATCAAAATAAAAAGTTATTCTTTGCAAGGGCATTTTTATCATTTTATCAAAATTGTTGTAGTTCCATTCATTTTACAAATAACTTCAAATCATAAGAAAGTTTACGTGTTCACTTTTGAATAATAGAGTGGTTATCTAATTTTTGCTTAAATCACAATGTGATAAAGTATAACTATTTTAAAATTTTATACATTACATAAATAATTATTGACTACAAAAATAATAATGGAATACAAAAGGACGTGAAGAGGAATGTTACTTGAGAGTTTATGCATTTATCTTTGCAAGTCTGAAGTTACACTAATTGGCCACGATTGAACTTCCACAATTAACACTGATTCTAAAGGAGCCTTTGGATTGCAAAATAGTGTTGTTATTTCATACTTGGGGTGCTAAGACGTAAGAGATGATGACATTTTAGGTAGTAGGGTGCAGCCTTGAACAAAGCTCTAGAATCAAGGGGACTTGAGCTCTCTCACATGATCATCACGCTAATATAACATCCATTATGATTTGGGTATTTATATCTATATAGGTCTTGTTATTAATGTTATAAAATATTTATATAAAATTTTTTATTAGAATGACATGATAGTGAAATGTTTGAAAATTTAAATCACCTTAATAGATCCTTTGCTTTAGATGATAAAATCAAGCCTTGTTACATCATTTTTATATAAATTTTTTATTTGTATAACATTAATCATGTTAAAATCATAACAGTCGTTACACAATCTGACCGAAAAATGAAATAAGTTCCGATGGTTGGGTAGTGAAGCCAAGTAAAAGATCTAGAATTAAAGGACCTACTCCTTTGAGGTACACATTTCATCAAACTTATTGAAAAATTTAAGGGGCACTAAATAATCGCCTCAATTTCAGTTGAGAAGCCTTCAATGCCTCAGCCCAATTTAGGAGGTCTGGTGGAGGTTGTCAATTGTCATTCACCTCTCTCTCTCCCTCTCTCTCTCTCTCCTCTTCTGTGATTCTCCAGGGCCCAGCTCTGTTGTTTCAGAAGGGGTGGTTGGAAGTCAGTGAGTTAGCCCTCTACCGATCATCACTATTCAGTACCACAGAATTTCATTTTGCACCAAAATTTAATACTGCTCGACTTGCTTGTAACCTCTAAGTACTTTTAAGTACTTTCTAGAATCTCACTGGAAAATAAGGCTGTGTTTAGATAAAAAAAAAAATTTGATGATAAAATATAAAAAAGAAAAAAAAGTAAAAAAAAAATATAATAAAAATTTTATTTTATTTTATTCCTTTTTCTTTTAATAAATACAAGTTTCAAACACAGTATAAAAAAATTTCTATCATCACTATCTTTAACATGCATTTGACTTAGCTATCAAGATACAAGCCCTTTAATTGCTCTAATTTATACATTATCATACCACAGATAAGTTTTCAGCATAGTATAATTAAAGAAACATTGAACATGTTAAAAAGGACAAAAGGCATGATTATATTACATTTAATAGAGAATGTATATGACTTAATATATGGTTATTGAAAAGCATGAATTTGTTTATAACTGACTCCAAAAATTAGGATTAAGACTTGTTTGAGTTGATTTTGAGACCAAATTTTAAATAAATTAAGGTACTTAGAAAAAAATTTATTTTTATAGAATTTGTGTACATAACTCTCTACGGAGAATAATTGGTGGTAACAGTTTTGTAATTAAAAGTATTGTCTATGTAGATTTTTTTATTTTAAAATGATAAGTTGAAATTGGATTACGTCATTCTGTATTCAATTCGTGCATGCTTTTTCTGATGATATAGAATCACTCTCCATTTAATGGCTTCCATTTTCACAAGGACAAGTTTCATTAGAACGAAACCGTCTTATTGACTGATTCTGCCGGGCGTTCACATTCACAATTTAACTGGTCTGGGTCATATAATCACATTTGCCATTAATGACACACACCAAACTTCGTCCCCTCAACCCACCCATCAAATTCCCATTTCTCAAACCCCTCCCCCTCCACCAGTATTTAACAATAGCTAGCCCCTTTCCCAAACCAGCTCCAACCTTGCTCCTCAGCCTAAAGAGAGACGACAGCAAGAGAAACTAGCTAGATGGCACACGTGTGGCTAATTTTGGCTCAACTCCTCCTGGTAGTCACTGCCACCGGAGCAAAAGTTCCGGCGATTATCGTCTTCGGAGACTCATCCGTTGATGCCGGCAACAACAACCAGATTTCCACCATTCTCAAGAGCAATTTTGCACCGTACGGCCGCGATTTTTACGGCGGCCAGGCCACCGGACGGTTCTCCAATGGCCGGATTCCTCCGGATTTCATCTCTGAGGCTTTTGGGCTCAGGCCGTACGTGCCTGCCTACTTGGATCCAATGTATAATATATCAGACTTTGCTGTTGGAGTTACCTTTGCTTCTGCTGGTACTGGCTATGACAAGTCAACTTCAGATGTGCTAGTAAGTCCCCACTCAATATGCACTTGCCTAGGAATTATCTAACCTTGTAACATTTTTTTTCTTCTTGTAATGCAAATCTTTGATGCAACAATATCCATCTTTGTGTGCTTAGTTCTTAAAACATGCAAATGCTATACTATATATATATATATATGTGTGAATATTTTATCCTGTCATGTATCTTTAAACATAAAAATTAGATATATTTGACATTTAGGTTTCTTTTTGGTAAAGCTTAAATTTAACTTTTTTTTATTTTTTATTTTTTTGCTTGTAAACAAAAAAAAAAAGCTGGATTCTTTCAATATTTTGCTTTTATAAGTAAAATAAGCAAAACAAAAAAATTAAAAAAATTTAACTTTTTTGTTTATAAGTCAAAATAAAGTCAAGTCGTAAAAGCTTAAAAAAAAAATCAAACGGGTCTTTAAACACATATGCATCCCAAACTCATACCCGACCCGAGTCCATGTAATAATGGATGCATTATGGGTTCATTGTTTGCTTTGTAGTCTGTGATACCTCTATGGAAGGAACTTGAATATTACAAGGAGTATCAGAAGAAACTGAGAGCCTATATGGGTGATAAGAAGGCTAACAGCACAATAAGTGAGGCTTTGTATCTAATGAGCATAGGAACGAATGACTTCCTAGAGAACTACTATACGATGCCGGGCCAGCGATCCCGTTACAACATCGATCAGTACCAAGCTTACCTTGTCGGAATCGCCAGAAGTTTTGTTAAGGAACTATATGATCTTGGGGCTCGGAAAGTATCCATCGGTGGGCTTCCTCCGATGGGTTGTTTGCCACTTGAGAGGACTACAAATTTTATGGGTGGGAATGGAGATGGATGTGTTGAGAGCTACAATATGGTGGCTATGAATTTTAATGGGAAGCTGAGTGGTTTGGTGGAGAAGCTAAACAAGGAGCTCCCTGGGATCAAAGTGGTGTTCTCAAATCCTTATTATGTTCTTCTGCAAATTGTCCGAAAACCTTCTGCATACGGTAAGTTTTGTCTCTTTGAATTCATTTAAGAATTGATTATTTGATGACAAAGTCTAGCTAGTACATAGTCGATGTTGTCCACCACAATGAATATGTCACACATCCTTCTAGCTGGGCCACCTTTGATATAAATAATGATTTGGCTAAAACTATGCATACAGAAAATTTATACATAGTTCTTATATAGAATGATATGGTTAAATATAAGCATGTTATTTTAAAATAAAACACCGATAGTGATGACTATTACTTAAAAAAATATCACTGTATCATTATTGTAGTGAGGTTTTTTGTGCAAATTTTTTAGAAAAATAGCATTTTCCATAGTGATTATGCATTATGAAAAGAAAAAATTTACGCTTGTGGTTTAGCATTTAAAATTTTTTAGTGTTTAATTCCAAAGCTCTAGATAGAACTGATTGCAAGAGTTTGAGTTCTATAGTTTTATGGGTCTTGCTAACATGTGTCATAAGGGCACATTTTAACCATGCTTTACTGGTTGTATAAAGTATTGAAACTTATATTTTTACAATTTTCAATACTGAAAATACAATTACCAACACTACGTATAACTAAACAAAGCATGCTTAAAATGTGTCTTTAAGGCACATGTTAGCATTTGTCTAGTTTTATTATGGTTTCTGAATATATAGAATGGGGGGACTAGTTTATTTATGAGGTTTAGAAATAGGAGACATTTGAGGTGGGGGAGAAATCATTGTAGGGTTTCTGAATAAAGGTTTTGCTTGAATTATTAATGAATATGCAATGAACAGATATGTATTTGATTTTATTTATAATAAAAAAAACTAGTCTCATGAACAAGCGATGAACTGGTGTGGTTGATTTTCTTGAAATGCCAGCCAATAATCAGAACAGAATAGCACTAAAGAGTGTTTGGTAGGCAAATAAATACAGATGGACACATGTTTGTCTAGTGTTATTGCACTGCATGGGTATCTGATTCCACACTGAACAAAACTGAGAATCAATTCATCACTTCTTGTCAAACAAGTTAAACCTAGGAACCTACTACATATGTAGAATGATCCCATTTACTGTAATGAATCTATTGCATTCACGAGGATGCTTGTCATGCCTGTCTACAATATATATATATATATATATACAGATTTCATTGTCATTTTCTGATCCCATTAGGTCATTTATTTCCACCACCAACCTGGGAAACTTGCAGCGTAATGTAAATACAATGTTTGGTCACTCCAATGTAGAGAAAAAAATAATTGTCCAAAATTGATTTCCATTTTCTTCCCCCCTCTTTGAAACAACAGGTTTTGAAGTTGCATCAGTTGCATGCTGTGCCTCTGGGATGTTCGAGATGAGTTACATGTGCGACCAATACAATCCATTTACTTGCACAGACGCAAACAAATACGTATTCTGGGATTCTTTCCACCCTACGGAGAAAACAAACCGTATAGTCTCCGATAATGTCATTAAAAACGTGCTACACGGGTTTTTTTAATTTGTTGCAAGGCAGATGATGTATAATCGTACTACTGTGATGGTGATATTTTGTTTGTATTGTAAATAATCCTATTATCATCGTTGCTATATAGAATTAGTGCAGCGGTGTAGCTGTGGTGATGGTGGTGATGCTTAAACACGTACGTGCTACATGAGTTTTTTGTTATTTGTTATAAGGCATGGTGTAGAATAGTAGTACCATAAATGGCAGTGGTGATGTTGGTTTGTATTATATAAGTTTTGCTATATATTATCGTCGATGTTATAATTCGTGCATCAGTGTAGTAGTCGCAGTGGTGGTGGTGGTGGTGGTGGTGGTTTAGTTGGTTTTTTTGTACCAACTATGGAGAGTTGATTATCTGTTCATACAGTTTGATATCTTCATCAAATAAAACTATATGTTTAAATGTCAACTATTCATATTTGTTCCCTTGTTCAAATTATTTTTGCCATGCATATTATATCAATCTAGTTTCTATATATATGTATCTATAAACCCACCCAGCTACACCTTTTGTCACATAAGCTCTGTTGAGGCCATTTGATGATATGGCTGGTTTCCATACAACCATAAAAAAGTTTATTTGGCCTATGCTAATCTGGTCCCTGACCTTGGAAAACAGAACATAGCATTTGATAGCTTCATCACAGTATTTGAGTGCAGATCATAGCATAGTTGAATGGTCACAAATTAATTTTAAGGTCGCTAATGATTAAACACTAATCTCAAATCATTATACACAGACTTCTTCTAATGCAAGCTGATTATGAGTTCATGTTATCTCCATACATGTTTGTGTGCAAGGAGCGAGAATAATCTTCAAAGGAAAATTTTTCATTATATTAATCAAGTAATTTTAGTTCTAAAATCACGAAACGGACCAGATTCTAAAATCACGAAACGGACCAGAAACCCATAATGCCATCAAACATGGCACGTAGTATGTTTTCTAGTGGGTTGAAAGAGATTTAAATTTAGATTATATATATTTCCAAACTTGCTCTTTCGGACACTCTTTTGCTCTTACTTTCACTCTGCGATCTATTTTACTGATTTGAACTCTCACGGTAGCTATAGCTCTATTGATTATGGTCCACACAGAAGCGGAAGCTGCAGAGATAAGTTGGAAGTGTTACTTGTAATGTAGACATGCAACAAAGTACTGTACTAAAATCTTCAACAACTTCTGAATTACCTACGAAGTCAATTGTTTTTAGTACTTTGTTGTGTTCACAGGGACATTTGCCTAACAACTGCGAATGCTCAAAGACTATTAATGCTTTACAAAATGAATGTTTTCAGAGGAACAAAATGTTCGGATTACGAAGGAGAAGTGGGGAGATTTCATAAAGCATTTCATAAATGGAGGGCCAAGAGCAAGAAAATTCAAGTGCTCTGTGAAAGTAAGTTATATTACAAAGTTAAAAGAGTTTAAATTTTGATTCCGTTGTACAATTTTTTTGTGCACACGAAGTACTAAATGTAACACGTGCCATTTAGAGATTAAGTACCATATAAAAAAAATAAGATTTATGAACACGTATAGTATTTTGGCATATGATTGTTTAAGAAAATTTTACAACATAAGCCGATCAAAATTAAACTCTATTGAAAATGGATAACGTGAATTAATTTATGGGCCTTACTAACACGTACTTTTGGAACACATGTTAAATATATTTTGTCTAGTTATACAAGATAAGAAAATTGTAAATTCCTTATAGTACAAATTAGTATTTGTCTTAATTGTAGTTATGATTTCTTAATTAAGAGAATTTTTAGGATTTTGTGCTCTCTCTCTGTGCAGATTAGATGGTTAATGATGGTCAGGTTGAGTGAGAGGAGGTAGCGGTCCAAAAGAAACTTTGTGCCTTTCTGAGGAGGAAGTACAAAACCTATTAGCTAGGAAGAAATAAATGGTTTTTCAGGTCCACTAAATTGTCAATTTAGCCTCTTCAATGAGGTTCATGTCTTCTGGTAAGATATTGTGAAATTTTATAATTCACATGCACTTGGAACATTGACAAGATTTTAATCTTTTATTTGGTGTAAAATTCGGAAATCTCAGAAGAAAATACCTTTGAAAGAAAAAAGTTCAGGAATTTATTGGATGAGGTTGCAGATTGATTAATTCATCCAGCAAGTAACCGACATTTTGCAGATGGTGAGCACCAACTATTAGCAGCATATTATTGCCTGGCATAAACACCATGTTCAAATCCTACAATTTACAAAAATTTTAAGCGATTCAGGAACAAATATATTGAGAATAAAGAGGAAACAAACCCACACCTTAATTTCTGATGGAGAGCTTTCAATGCCCCCATTTCTGATGGGGAGCTTTCAATGCCAAGTCAATTAACAAAACAGACTGCCACTGCTTTCCCTAGCAGCCTGTTCAACCGCATGAAAACTCTCCTCCTTTCGGCGACAAATATTAAACAGGTAGACAGCTCTAACTACCATCATTCAGATTCAAGGTTTATAGTGCGTATCTATTTAATATACAGAAGTACAACCCTAATAATCTGTTTGGAATTTGCGGGGAGAGAAAGGAAGAGAAAGAAAAAAAAAAAAAAAAAGAGAAAATGAAGAAAAAAAAAAAGAAAAAAAGAAAAAAAAAAGTTTAAATCAATCTATTTCTTTTTCTCTCTTGTTCCTCTTCATTTTTTTTATTTTTTTTATAAAATTAAACAAGAGAAGAATAACAAATAGTTATTTTCCTTTTTCCAAGTTCTAAACAGGCTGATTATGAGGCGTACCTACGGATTTTTTTTTCCCTTCTTTTGGTGGGTAGGTGGAGATAGAAAGTGATTAATTTATATTGGTTTGTTCCAACAATCTGAGGCGCTTGATAAGATCATGAACCCTTGCCAAAATAAATTACAAAAAGAGTCAATAATTAATGTACAAGGTTTCAGCTCTAGAAGCCTTGATATGTTTGAAAATAAAGAGATAAAATCACATTGAAAGGGTCTCCATCCGGCTTCAATTGCTTTGTGATGAGTCTAACCATTTACTGACTATATCCTGAACTTATAGTTAGTTCCTAACGTTAGTTCTTAACTCCTATATCTACCTAAGTTCTGAAGGATTCATCTCTGTAGTCTGTACTGTCAGAGTCCGTTACAGATTCATCTCTGTACTGTCACAATCTGTAACTACATAGGCATCGGAACCTAATCCTTTGGATTTTACTCGTTTGGATGTAGGGCAGTAGTTTACCGACTAAACCCCATAAGCCATAAACCAAAACTATTAAAAGAGTCAGATTCAAAAGAGGACAACCGTTATGCACTGCATTGAATTAAAAATTGGGTGGTAAGATAAGTTAATAACACCTACACTCGTCACATTTTAATACCAACATTTTTTTTTTTTTTGCAAAAGGTTGTCTACACTCCAGACCTTCAACTAACTATTTTTTCAAGTATGTGTAAAGTAACTGTCTATATGAATTATATAAACTTTCTGCATGGAATGACTGATGACTAATCATAAAAAGATATAAGAAAACATTAAACTTGAAAACTTATACTTGCATAATGGCCAGCCATACTTGGTACAATTTTTTTCAAACTTTTTTAGCCTCGGTTTTTTGGCTTTTAAGCAAAAAGATTAAATTTTTTTAACTTTTTTTATTTATTTATCTTTTATCCTTTTACTTATCTTAAATTATAAAAATAAAAAAAATTAAAAAATCAACTTTTTTTATGAAAAAAAAATCAAAGTAAAAAAAATTAAATTTAAACTCTACCAAACGGAGCTTTATACCTTTTAATGGTTTCATCCCAGACATGCATGTGCAATGTACATTCGCGTTTGTTCCTTAAAATCTAAAGAAAGTTTAACACTTTTGTAGTTGCATGTCCTCATCAATAGTCAATAGGCAATGCACACGTCATTGAAAACACTCATGTTGCTATTAATTGAAACTCCCAACCAACTTCTCGACTCTAATATGTTCCATCAGTAATTAATTAAGCCCACATTTCTTCTCCCTCACCACTATTTATTTGTCACAACGCCCTTTTCATCCATACCCAGTCTTGTTTTTTCCAGGCTGTGGAAGAAAGAAAACAAAGGAGAACGATGGCATGCATGGGCAATATCCCATGGCTTCTTTTAACTCAGTTTCTAATGCTGGTTACAGAAGGCGAAGGCAAAGTCCCGGCAATTATCGTGTTTGGAGATTCATCTGTTGATGCTGGCAACAACAATCAGATTCGAACAATTGCTAGGAGCAATTTTCAGCCTTATGGTAGGGACTACGATGGCGGCAAGCCAACCGGACGTTTCTCCAATGGCCGAGTTCCTACTGATTTTATCTCTGAGGCTTTCGGTCTCAGGCCAACCGTGCCGGCCTACTTGGATCCAACGTATAATGTATCAGATTTTGCCATTGGAGTTACCTTTGCCTCAGCTGGAACTGGCTACGACAATGCTACCTCTGATGTGCTAGTGAGTCTTCAATTAAATATAATTTATCCATGCATACATATAAGAGTATCGTTTTCTTATCCTTCACTTTTCAATAGAACAGTTTGCAAATCCTTGTTAGAATGTGCTGCCATTTTCATTTGTTGAATTAGAGTTAGGGTAATGCTATACAAACAAAAAATTCATACCAAATTTATTGCTAAAATAATGTCGTTGAATGAGAATCATTCACTTTAAAACAAAATACTCATGATCATCATGGCTCTTAATTATAAAAATATCATTGTCATATCATTTTGGCATTTTACAAAAGTTTTGAAAGAACAACATTTTGCAGAGTTATCATGTGTGTTAGAATATCTATGATACTATGTCAAAATAAAATAACAAGAGAAGAAGAGAGAGAAGAATATCCTTAGAGAAATAACAAGAACTTTGTATTATAATGCATTATGAAATGTTTGTTGAATTATAGTAATCATATGAATGACTACGATATTATATCATAATAAAGTAAAAAGGGAAGAAGAGAGAAGAAGAATCCTTAAACAGAGATAATGCATTGTGAAATGTATTCTTACATTGATACAGGGCCTCTATATATATGCATAAGAGGAGGGAAGAAGAATCCTTAGAGAAATAACAGAGATAATGCATTGCAAAATGTATTTTTACATTGATACATTGCCTATATATATATATGTATAAGAGGAGTGTTGGACAAGAAAGGAAAAAGAGGCAACTCACTAATATATATGGGTAATGCTATACAAATAAAAAAATTCATATAAAATTTTAATATAAAATAATGTATCTTAATGAGAGCATTTCACTTCAAAACAAAAATTCATTATAATAGCTTTTAATTATAATATTGTCACTACCACATCATTATTATTCAAATTTTGTATAATTTTTTTTTATAAGAATAACATTTTTCAATATATATACTCAACAATGTGAATACATTTTAGCATTTGTTTTCTCTAGTGCTAAATGTGTTTAACCTACTTCAAGATTCCTTTGTCATGTACCACTTCGCGTTTGGTGTAATTAATGCAAGTTTAATCTATCTTTAGCAATCACCTAATTCATTTATTATTTCTTAATTACTTGCAGTCTGTGATACCACTGTGGAAGGAGTTGGAGTATTACAAGGGCTATCAAAAGAAACTAAGAGCCTATCTTGGTGACAAGAAGGCCTCTGAAACACTAAGCGAGGCTTTGTATGTGATTAGCTTAGGAACAAATGACTTCCTCGAGAACTATTACACTCTCCCGAAACGGCGATCCCAGTTTAACATTAATCAGTTCCAAGTTTTCCTCATCGGAATTGCCAGAAACTTCATCAAGAACCTGAACGGTCTAGGAGCTCGGAAAATATCCCTCGGAGGGCTTCCTCCCATGGGGTGTTTGCCACTGGAGAGAACGACAAATGTTAGGGATGGACATGAATGTGTGCAGAGTTACAACGTTGTGGCAATGGCTTTTAACGATAAGTTGCAAAGATTGGTGGTGGAACTAAACAAGGAGCTGCCAGGAATTAGATTGATCCTAGCAAACCCCTATTACCTTATGCTGCAAATGATTCGAAAACCTTCCTTGTACGGTAAGTTAAGCCATTGCCTATGTATATTGTGTTTTTGAATTCCAATGTTAAAATTTGTGTTGCTTAGGATTGGGGTATGAGTATCGGGTGTGAGATTTATCTTATTCTCATGTTTAACAACACTCGGACACGGTTAGATTTTATATTTCTTAAATACTTTTTTTTTATTTTTTTAAAAGTAAAGTAGTATTTACAAACTAAAATATAAAATTTCATGTATAAAATGGAAATTCTATACTTAATTCTATAGTGAAGTCAATTAGCTATACGTATTTGTTAGCTGCATATTTAACTACTCATATTAAATACATATCTCATAATTTTATTCTAGTATCGAGTGTCCGACAAAGATATTTTATAAATTTAAAAGAGTTGAAGTAGCATAGGCCAAAATAAACATATAGCGTGAATTAGTTTGATACAAGCCGAAATAGGACATACATATATATAAACAGATTGACGTTGATAATACTTGGTTTCTCGATTGGCAGGGTTCGATGAAACAGCAGTGGCATGCTGCGGCACTGGTGTGTTTGAGATGGGGTATGCTTGTGACAAGCACAATCCATTCACGTGCAAAGATGCAAACAAGTTTGTGTTTTGGGATTCCTTTCATCCCACAGAGAAGACAAGCCAAATAATTGCTGAGCACTTGTTCAAGACTGCTTTGTATAAGTTTCTTTGATAGGTCATTGGGAGTGACTGAGAGTAGGTTTTCATCATATATTGGATAAAACTTGGAATGTTGAGTGAGTGAGAGTGGGTTTTCATCAGTTGATTAGCTGTTTGTTTGCCTGTAAATTAATTTCATCAAATAAAATGGTAGTACTTCATTATTTAATCCTCTTTAATTTGAAAAAATGAAAAGCTTTTAACATGAAATATGTTTATTATTTATCTTGCTTTTTTCAGTTGTCAATGTTTGCATAATCAAATTTGGCTCTAGCATTCTTGCTTTTTTGTCATGGTTTCTGCACGTTAAGATCCATAAAATAATGCAAAAGCGGAAAACTGAATACGTACCTTATTCGAGTCACCCTAATACGGCCCACAACTAATTAGAGAATTTTTTTACTCGTTTATAAATCTTTATAACTCCATTGATGCTAGCGGCGGAGTGTTTTTACAATGAATAACACTCACACTATTCAAGACAATAAGCCTTTTTTTCTACCCTTCCAGTATATATACTAAACGAAGAGAGAGAAAAAGGTAAACATAACGTTAGCGTATTAACATTGAATTATCTGAACCCTTTTGCATTGGATGGCTTAGGATTTATATAGAGACTCAAAAGTCACATGCAAGGGTCACTATTCAATAAATATGTTTATTCTTTTAACAGGTATGTTTGTACCTATGTTAGTGTAACTATCACGTCAATCCACTATGAACGATCGGTTGGGTTCCATGATCTGTTCTGATATCCAACAGTTTCCCTTTCTTAACTTTAACTTCTGAACTATAAATCTATACGCATAATCACAATGTGCTAGCTAGGGAAGATGTTAAACTGCATAAATTTGCATAAATCTATTCCCATCTAAACTAAATTCTTTTATTGCCGTACAAAGTTCTCTAGCTAATTTTTGGAACTTTATGATATGGCTGTAGGCCATTGGAGAGCCAGTACAAGGTTCGACAAAAATGAACAAAGTCAAGCCTTTTTGGTTAGAAATTTTAGAACTTCTTGGGGAATAATTAGTAAAGAACAAAATATTCATGGATAAAATTAGAAGAAAACACATTAAATAGAAGTTTGTTTGGCAACATCATAATTAGCTATAGAAAAGATCAAAACTCAATGAAGGCCTATTGTCCTTTACATGCCCATAAAGTGCGAACATCAAAACTGTATACACCATCCGTCTAATTTGTTGCATTCTATTTGGATTCGGTGAAAAACTTCAGCTGACAACCAGTCATGCATACAGATCACGTGGTTGTAATAATTCACTTGTCTATGCTCTGATACCCATTTTTTATGTTCGGCCACTAGAGCTCTGTTTGGCTGCCGAGAAAATTTTCATGAGCATGCTGCACCCGCTGCTTGCATGCGTGCTTGATTACTATATGATTTCTTAAAGACTCCTGTTGATTTCTGATTATTAAAGAAATAACCAAGAACAACTTAGCCAATTGTCTAAGTCAGCATGTCTTTCTTTCCATTTCCTTTATTGTAAGTATTTTTTAAGAAAAAATCTCTAACAAAGAAATTTTAAAAATAGAAAAAAATATGCTAACTCAGTACTAATACGCAACTCAAGTCCATTTGTTAGGACTTATTTCAAATTTTTTTTGCTTCACTTTTTCACTTATAAGCAAAAAAAAAAAAAATTTAATTTTTTAATTTTATTGCTTTTCCGTTAATTTTAGCTTATAAAAACAAAAAAAAATAAAAAAATTTAAACTTTTTACTTATAAACTAAAAAAATTATAAAAAAAACTGTACAAGTCCAAGTTACAAAAAATATATATAAAAGTATATTACTGTTATTAAAATAAAAGCAATAATAGTAATAATAATCGCCGGGTCCTATGGGGCTTTCAAACATTGTGATAGTGGAAACTTTAAGCAGTCATCCCCACGCTCTACTTAGACATGGTGGAGAATACTTGCTAAGATGGCAAATATAGAATTAGATGCTATGCTCTACACTAATGCAATGCCTTACACTCTTTTATAGCACCAAGTAAAGTATTCATCCCTCAGAAATATGAAGTTTCACATGATTGTATGATCTCAAGCTATTCTAAAACATTTCTTAATTTCTTTTCTTACTAATGTTGTATTTCAAATGTGATATTAGGGCTCTAAAAAATACTTTACATCCGCTCTCATGACGGTGGAGCACCAGTATCATTTGCTTTTTTTGGATGAATAAATAAATATGAAATTCATTTAACAAGTTTTATATTATTCTTAATCCTTCTCTACGTTCTTTTCTTTCTTTTTTTTATTTGCTATGATAACTTCATAAATCATCAAATAATTCCAAACTACAATCGTTACTCCATCTGGAATGGGTTTTTTTTTTTTTTTTGGGCTTTTCAACTTTTTTTTAAAAGAGTTTTTTCGTCTCTTTGACCAAAAAAATTCAATTTCTTTTTTGTCAAACACTCTCCAAAGAAATTAATTTTTTGTTGAAAAAAGCTAAAAAGACTAGACAAAAAAAAAACTCTTTTGGAAAAGCTAGAAGGAAGGCCATACAAAATAGCTTGGTGTAACTCCTAGTCTGCTCAATTGAAATTTTTTTGAATTCAGCTTAAAACCAAAATAATTTTTATTTTAAATAATATAAAACTCATTAATTTTTTAAACCAAATTTAAACAATTGGGAGGTTATATTATATTTTCAATATTTTTTTTTTGTCATGAGAACTTGGATTCAACATGATACACGCTCCTAAGCGCGCGTGATGCATGAAAATTAATGCCCTTTCTCACTCTCCTATAAATTAATCACGGTTGTTGGGAAAAGTAAAATAAAATAGAATTTCAAGAAAACCCTTCGAAGTCCAAAGCTCTCCCTCAAGTCCCAAAATATTAAAACCACAACAAAAGCTTTCGAAGTTGAACGAATCAATCTAAGCTCAGCCATGAAGAAACTCTACAGCAAAGGCAAAGTACACCCGTCTCCGCCGCAGCCGGCCATCGCCGAAAACCTCTTATCTTTGCTTCCGGCAACAATTCTGACTCTCACGGTTGCTCTCTCCCCCGAAGACAAAGAAGTCTTGGCATACCTCATCTCATGCTCTGGAACCTCCACCAACTTTTCCGGCCACAGCAAGAGTGGCCTTGGAGGCGGTAGTAGCGGCGGAGATCACCCTCCTCAGTTCCACTGCAACTGTTTTAGATGTTACATGAGCTTCTGGGTTCGTTGGGACACTTCACCTAACCGTCAACTCATCCACGAGATCTTGGATGAATATGAAGATGGGATTTTTTGTCAGAAGAAGAATTTGAAGGTGAAGAAGGAGAGGAGAAAGAAAGTTTCTAACGTGCCGGACGCTGAGAAGCCCGACACCGGCGAGTCCGAATCTGTGGAGGCGAGTGGCAAGGCTGATGTAGAGGTCGCCGGCGAGCATGTTGAGGAGGGATTGGAGAAAGGGTCGGTGAGGAAGCTTGTGAGCTTCATTGGAGAGAGGATTTGGGGTGTTTGGGGCATATGAAAATTCTCTCCCTACAAGGAAGAAAAGTTTTCCTTTATTTTCTTTGCCATTTTTTTCCTTTGTACAAAAATTATCCATCCCTGTAACATAAGGAAGATGTGTATTAATTTTGAGCTATAATGGCCTTTCTTTTCTTGCCTTTTTTTTAAACCCTTTTTCCAGATGTTGATGAAGATCTATGTTTTGATCTTATGCATGTATAAAAAATATATGTATATATTCAGATTCTTATTAATTCCCAGAAAAGTTAGCTATTCTATTGCGAGACATAGCTCGCTTAATTGATTTTCATTTTCTTTTTCCTCTAAAGCTAAAAAGCATGCTTTTAATTCTTCTTTTGTGTATAATTGCTAATGCAAGAACACTTATTTGTTTATCTCTCTTAATTTCCTATGGAATGTGAATAAAATAATTTTGCATTTCAACTTAATAGATTGATCCTAAATTAGTTTGAGACAGAAAATTCCCCTAAAGTTCCACAAAGAATAATTTCTCCAAGGAAAAGAATTTTCTATAATCCTCTGACATTAATGTAGCTGTTGACTTGAACTAGTCAAAGGTCAATATTGGGTGGCGTTGATCAAAGACCATAGAAAGAAAACAAAGCTAGCCTAAAGAGACTTCGATTTTTATACATTTCAAATGGTGTGAATTTCCCAATGAATTTCGGTGGTGAAAGGGAGTGGTGATGTGAAATAGCGTTTGGCGCACTTCAAAAAGTTATTTTTTTTATAACTGACTCAACTTTGAAAAAAAAAAAGAAAAAACAGCTTAGATACTCAAAACACATTTGATAAAACGCAAATTATTTTTTAAAACTAGTTTAAACTTTTAGCTTACAGCTCTTTGAAATTGTAACCCAAACGCACTATTAGAAAAAAAGAATTTGCTAAATCTGTGGTTTCAGTGACTTTTCAAAATTTTCATGTCCCATATGAATACAGTCATAGTACATAATTTTTCTTTGAATCAATTTTTATTATCATACTTTTGGCTTTTTAATTGATTTTTAATTTTAAATTTTCTATAAAAAAAAATTTAAAAATCTAAGCTAAAAGTCCATTGAAAAAGTGAAAAATTAGTGTCAGTTGCAAAAGTCTATAAAATCTCAAAATCAAATAAAAAAAATTGGCATAAAAAGTTAATTGAAACAAGGTGTAAGCCTTCAAACTCCGCATACACACTATATTGATGCAAGGGAAACATCATTAGGTTGAGTCATTACTTTATAAATCTTATAAAATTTATGAACTATTATTATGGTAATCCACCACTTTGCCAATAATTGTTGTAACTTAATTTGATAATAGGTCAAATAAATAATGTAGTAAAAGAATATTAAACTTTGGGCTTGAATTTGCATTTGAATTTAGTGTTGAAAGTGATCGAGTGGTGACTTAGAATTCGTGTAGACTGGTGCAGGAGAATAACGTTGGCTTGACTAAAAACATTATTTATGAAAGAAAAATGGTAGACTAATTTTTTTCTTAGAGATGATTAAAAAGATTTAACATTAGCATAAGCTCTACAACGATTCAAAGGAAACGTCATTAGGTTGAGTCATCATTTCATGAATCTAACAAGATGTTTAGATTATAGTTATGATTAAACTCATAAATTAGCTTTAACTTTTAATCTAAATGGCTATACATTATTTTGCCAAAAATTATTTTTTACTTTGACTATAGGTCAAACGAATGAATTAGAAAAAGAAGATTAAGGTTACACTGTTGGAATATTTGGTGTAAACACCAAACTTTGAGCCATTGTTAATGTGAGACCCACATGTCCTTTTGAGTGGGTCCAAGATGCTTTGTGTTCTCCTCCATGAAGAGATGAAGAACAAGCATTTACTTGCTCAAATCCATGGAGGTTTGAATGAGATAATGGTGTCCAAAGTAGGTACCATGAGTATGGTTTATGGGTGGAAATAAAGGCTTGTCCCACATTGATTTTCTATGGGAAAAGTAATAGGTATATAAAGGCTAAGTTTAAAGATGGATTTGGGCCCTAGGGGGCACCCCACTTTTGTGGAAGGGGGAGGACCTATGGAACCCATGGGTTGACCCAATAAACCACGCGCATGCCGCTCGCCCGTCTGGCCGGCCGGTTTGGTTCGGGTGCGGGTGCGATTAAATTAATATTAAAATGGCTTGGGCCGATTTAATATTTTTGGATGCGGGTTAAACCATACCAGAGTGAACCGGGTTGAACCGAACCGGTTCAGAATTTGAATTCCAACGGTTGCGTCCCTTCCTAAGGGCACGTTTGGTTGGCACCGTTTCGAAGGGGTGCGATTCTTTCTATATATAGAAAAAATCCCCCTTCGAACAAAACAGAACTTAACAGAATTTTATACGCAATTTTCCCTCTCTCTCTCTCTCTCTCTCGGCTTCCGACGACGTGCCTAGATTCCGGCGACATTCAACGGTGAATCTCCGGCGAAGTACTGTCCAGAATTCTAACGACTATTCCAGACAGATTCTGACGCTTCATTCAGTCCAGAATTCCGGCGATTGTCTTAGAAATTCCGTACACGAATTTCTGTCCAGGTTTTATTCGGTTAATTTTATATTCGGTGTGATTAATTTCTGTGGAAATTATATCACTTTCTTCTGTGTTTCTGTAGTCAATTTCAAGGTTGAAATTCTACAGAATTACTGCTGATTGTCTGTGTAGAAAATGTAGTGTATTCATTTTCATATTATGTTGATTTTATCAGAAATGTCGTAGGTTTTTGTATGGAATTAAATGTCATAATTCTGTGTAGAATTAGACAGAAATTCCTCTTTGTTTTATATCATACATGATGCATACATTCCATACATTAAGAGAGTAAAATCGAAAGGTTGATTCACTGAATTTTGATTATTGTAGTGCTATTTATTCAAGATTGTGATCATTTTATCCTGGAGATAGACGTCCGTTCATCCTATGAGCACCTGTGTGGGAGACGAATCTGTCTTAAGCTAAGAGTGGGAAACACTTGACTTGATCTCCCCTGCATCGCATATTTTATTATTTCATTATATGAGACTTGTTGAATCTATCATATTATGTTATTTCATACACGTTTTTATTATTGTTGATTTCACCTTATGATGATTACATGACAATAATATTACTCTGTTTCATTTCACTTTATTGTGGCTACAGATTATATGAAAAACTTTATACAACACAGATATTTATACCAACATAAACTTCATAATTGAAATTTACACTTAAATTCAGTGGGGAAAGAGATTGAGTGGTAATTCAAAATTTGTTTACGTCGAGAAAAGAAATGATATTAACTTGATTACAACAATATTATTTCTGAAAGGAAAATGTGAAATGCAATATTTAATGAACTCACATGGCCGAACTCATACTACATTATTATATCTAAGCCTTCAATCTCTTATATAATGATATAACCTCAATCTTAGCATACACTCCATAATGATAGCAAAGGAACATTGTGGAGCGGATTTTCCTTAAGCCTAGATTCACTCCACGAACCACAAAAATGAACATTAGAAAGCATACAAAAGTAGAAGACGATGAGAATGCGTCGACCCTTTTTGGGTCGATGGCACTCCGAAGATTAAGTTAGACAAACTTAACATCAATGAATTGAAAGAAAGAAATCTATTCTAACTCTCAGTTATGTGTACATTACTTTTCAATGGCATGATATATTTATAAGCTTTGGTGGCCCCACGCCTTCTAGGAGTGGTATTCTCTCTCCTTCTAGGAGTAGACTTCTTTTGGGTCTGTGTAGGAGTATATTGTAATTATCTTTAAGAATTATTTTCTCTATCAAATTGGAGTTCTTTATTCACAGGGCTTAATTTTATGCAAGTCAGATGTTCTATAGCAGATGATGGGCTTTGCCGACCTTAGGTTAGCACCACCATTCTTAGTGGGCTCAGTCTGAGCCTTTTCTTTGGGAGGCCGACACTACCACTCTTAGTGGGCCGGCCCTAATCTGAATAATGCAAAATTTTTATCCCATAATTGCCCCCAATCTTTGCGCCCTTTTTGGCCAAGTTTGGGCAACAAGGCCTGGATTGTGCTGATAATGACAATCTTTTAACTTTTGGTCTTCTTTAGCCGACCTACCAAACTTAGGTAGGACTAAGTTCAACACTTAGTTTTTATGTGAACTCTCTTTGAGTCGACCTACCATACTTAGGTAGGATCAAACTCTTTACTTGGTTTTTCTTGACTTTAATTAAGCTAACCTACCAAACTTAGGTAGGACCAAATTTTAACACTTAAATTTTCTTGCTCTGGGATTTATTAGCCGACCTACCCAACTTGGGCAGAACCAAGCGGTGAACACTTAATTTTTCAGATTTAACCATTTTTGGGCCGTCCTGCCAAACTTAGGCGGGACCAAGTTCTTCACTTGGTTTTTACTTTGACCTTAATTAGCTGACCTACCCTACTTGGGCAGGCCAAGGTTTGACACTTGATTTTTCTTTTTACTTTCATTGGCCGACCTGTCCAACTTGACTGACACTTGGTTTTTCTTTTGACCTTCATTGGTTGACCTGCCTGACTTGGGCAAGACCAAGGTTTGACACTTGATTTTTTCTTTTGACCTTCATTGGCTTTGACACTTGGTTTTTCTTTTGAACTTCGTTGGCCGACCTGTCCGACTTGAGCAAGACCAAGGTTTGACACTTGGTTTTTTAGAGTTGGCCATTCTTAGGCCGACTTGCCAAAATTAGGGAGGACCAAGCTCTTCACTTAGGTTTTTTTGCGTTCCTTTCCCTCTCCAATAGCTTGTCATCATTAAGTAATTTCGAGCTTTATTGAAAAGACTTGAGCGTAGCATCTTTGCTGGTAAGTTTACAAATTGTTAAATACAGACATATAAGGAAAGGTTCTTGCTTCAACCCAGCTCTTCAATGGTAGAACTTCTTTAAGTTGTGAGCATTCCAAAGTCAAGGTGGCTGACACCCTTCTTTTATAGCTTCTAACCGATATGCCCCCACGCTAACCTGAGACGGAGCCTTGTAAGGGCCTTGCCAATTGGTCAGTGCAACACTGCTATCACACGTGGTTGTTCTGCCCGCACTTCTGTCTAGAAGATCTGCTTCGTATTTTCATGGTCAATGTGTTCGTAGAAATGCCTTGCCTTCATCAGGTCCTCCACTTAATCTTTGAAGTATCTGTAACTTTTTGTCATATGGCCCCTCTCTATGTGGTAGAAGCATAATTTCTTTTTATCTTACATGTTCGGGTCCTTTCCTATATTTGGTGGCCACTTGAAATAGGGCTTGTCTTTTATTTGGACAATATCTTATAGATCGACTCATTGAATATCATGTTCATGGCCCCACCATTGGCCTTTTCTCATCAGGGCTTCTTGGTCGTCCTTAGTTCCTTCCATGCTGCCGATTTGCCGTTGGTATTCTCTTGGTCAGGCGGCAACAAATCTTCCTCCACCGGGGAGTACTGCTCAATTCTCTCCATAAGCTTGGGCATGCCGAGCTCTGGTCATTTTGTCAAGGATTATCTCAAGTAATGCTCCATAGACAGGCCGATCTTAAACTGTGAGACTGCGAGTTGCTCGTTGCACCCTTCAATCTCATTGTAGGGCTCCTAATAACGCCTTGTATACTACCTCAATCCTTCATCTTCTTTCTTCTGTATTGTTAGCAGGTAGTCTACTTACTTTAGCTTGTCGCGCCTCGATTTTTGGGGTGTCCAATGTCCTTTCGGTTCGGAGACCCTAAAGCACGGAACTCTATCACTAGAACTCGTCCTCCTAGAAGGACAAGTGTGACTAGGTTTGAAAATTGATTTGACTAAGGGCTTTTTAGAAAAATAGGAGTCGCCACCTAACTTGATAAAGGTGAGTTAGGGCAACTAAAACTAAGCGTTAATCCGAAGATTAAACTTAGAGTTTTTTAAAAGGTTTTTTTTTTAAAACTCTCTCAAGAGAGGGTTTTTAAGAAAATAGGTGTAAGCACCCCATTTTTGACCGCTCGGCAGTCTACACTCCGTCCAGACTTGTTTTCAAGTCATTATGGACATATTCCAATCGAAACCAATCCTCTAGTCCAAATTCCGTCTTTCCATCGCTTCGCGGGCCTGTCAGGCCCGAATAGAGGCAAAATGACCAAAATGCCCTTAGGGGTATTATCCTTTCTTATTCCAATTCCAATCCCTCTCTCGAGACAGTTTATTCCTCGAGACGGTCCGAGTAGCAAAACTACTCACAAAACCGTCAGAGTGGCGGAAACACTCACCAAACCGTCAGAGTGGCAGAAACACTCACAAAACCGTCAGAGTGGCGGAAACACTCACAAAACCGTCAGAGCGGCGGAAACACTCACCAAACTGTCAGAGTGGCGGAAACACTCACACCGTTAGAGTGGCAGAAACACTCAAAACCCAGGCACGTCTCTTCGGAGTCGGTAAGACCCCTTTCCAATCCTTCTCTCGAGACAGTTTATTCCTCGAGACGGTTCCAATCTAGGCACGTCTCTTCGGAGTCGGTAAGACCCCTTTCCAATCCCTCTCTCAAGACAGTTTATTCCTCGAGACGGTCCGAGTAGCAAAACTACTCACAAAACCGTTAGAGTAGCGGAAATACTCACAAAACAGTTAGAGTAGCGGAAATACTCATAGACCCGTTAGAGTAGTGGAAATACTCACAGAGCCGTCCGAGTAGCGGAAATACTCAACCGTTAGAGTAGCGGAAATACTCACAGAGCCGTTAGAGTAGCGGAGGTACTCACAGAACCGTTAGAGTAGCAAAAATACTCACAGAACCGTTAGAGTAGCGAAAGTACTCACAGAACCGTTAGAGTAGCGGAAATACTCTCAAATCGTCAACCCCGTCCGAGTAGCGGAAATACTCAACCCCGTCCGAGTAGCGGAAATACTCAACCCCGTCCGAGTGGTGGAAACACTCAAAACCTAGGTCAATACCCATGTTTGTTAGCTCACTTCGGTGAAAAATGACTAAATTACCCTTTGGACCTTTTCCGGTCAAGATGACCATTTTGCCCCTAGGCATCCGAATGCCCTAGAAACCACACCGGCTCTGGGTATCAAACCGGTAATGTCCCGAGAATACTTTTTATAGTGTTCTCGACCTTCCTTTACCTTTCCGGACCATTCCGAGTCAGTTCCGGCCAACCCGGTGCAAAATGACCGTTTTGCCCCTAGAGGGCCGATCTCCTTCTTCAACCACACCGGCTCTGGGTATCAAACCGGTAATGTCCCGAGAATACTTTTTATAGTGTTCTCGACCTTCCTTTACCTTTCCGGACCATTCCGAGTCAGTTCCGGCAAACCCGGTGCAAAATGACCGTTTTGCCCGTGGTGGGCCGGTTTCTATTTCCGACCACGCCGGCTCTGGGTATCAAACCGGCAACCTCTGGGAACATTCTAAATAATGTTTCCAGAACCCAAGTCTTCTTCCGGGACAGTTTGAGTCTATCCTGACAGTTTTTCGGTCTGATTGACTGTTTTGCCCCTAAAGGCTCGGTCAACCTTTCCGACACATCCAATCCTCACTTTTCAAGTCAAATACCTTCAGGACACTATTTTAAGTGTTCCTGCTCCTTTCCAGACTTTCGGGCCACTCCCGGCTCCTTCAAATCATTTTCGGACTTTCCGGAGTCACTCCTAGTGAAGTCAGGCTAAAGTTTACATGGTAGTCACTAGTACAGGCGCCCAAATCTAGTCAAAGATACGTTGCTTGCCGACCTTAATTGTTTCCTAAATGGCTGGCGCCGGCCTGGCGCCACTCCTAGTGGCGCTAGTATAAATTTTGCCCTGGCGCCACTGCAACAGGCGCCAGGCTTGTCCAACTTCTATAAATACAGAGTCTCGATCAACGTGAAAAGGGTCTGAAAAACTTGGCCTAGAAATCACACAATTCGATACACAGAGCTCGAGCACCTCCAAAAACCCTAGCCTCCCTAGGTTTTCCAAACCCTAGCCACTATACACAAACCCTAGCCTCCTATACACTTATACACACCCACATACACTCATACACTATCCTTCAACCATCTTTGGAAGACTTGAAGAGCTACCATCCAAAGCTTGAGGACAATCCTTGAAGACTGAAGGTGAAGATCAAGACCGAAGACTGCACGGTGTGTAAAATAAACAAGAAACAAGGTAGGCTCCCTATTTAATTTTCTGCACTTCCCCCCTCTCTCTTCTCTCTCCAACCCACTTGGGTTTTCTCTATTTTAATCCCCCATCTCTTTCCCCCCTTTCGTTGCATGCTTGAAACAAGGGGATTCCCGGTCCATGTGTAGGATTGGATTATTGGAGAGTCACCGTGTCGGGGGCTTTCTTCTAGTCTAACCAAAGACCACGTGGGCCCGGCTCCCTTGATTATATGGTGAAACCTTAACCTTGTATGTTCACGACCCCAAATTGCATTGTGCACATCATGGTCTTGCATCTTCCAAAATTCGTTTTCAAAAGGTTATTTTGAAAAATCGTTTTCAAACTTGTTTTCAAAATTGCATCAAAAGCTCTTTTTCAAAAACATGTTTTCAAAATCACAATCCTAGGGTGATTCTAGCCTTTCCATGGTTAGGGTTGCTTTAGGAAAGTGTTATATTAAAAGTGGCCTTTTGGCCTATATTTTCAAACTTTGTTTTCAAAACCACTTTTTTAAAGTGGTTCTAGCCCTCTTATGGCTAGAATCGCTTTAGGAAAGTGAGATGTTTTTATACTTTCCTAAAACTCTCTTCTCCAAAAATTGTTTTCAAAAACTCCCTTCCAAAATCTATTTTTCAAAACTTCATTTTTCGACTCCTTTCCAAAATCTTCTCCCTAGATTCACCTTCCTAAAAACGCTCCCTAAAAATCTTTCCAAAAACTCTCTTTTCCAAAATCTCCCTTCTAGAAATTTCCCCCTAGGATCTTCCTTCCAAAATCTACGTTTCCAAAAACATGTTTTTCAAAAAACTTTTTTTCTCTAAAATCTCTTTCCAAAAACTCTCTTTCCAAATTCACTTTCCAAAAATTCCTCCCTAGGATTCCTTTCTAGAAAACCTTCGTTTCCAAAAACGCACTTTCTAAAAAAACTCATTCCTTAGAGCCCAAGTCAAGCCCTAGAAACCACAATTAGGAAACCCTAGTTTTCTTTCCAAAAACATGATTTTCAAACTTTGCCATAAACCTAGGTTTCCAAAATCTTTTGTTTTCTACATCAAAACTATCCTTGTTTTCAAAACCTATTTTCTACGTCGAGACTAGAATTTTCCAAATCTAGGGTTTCTAGAATCTCCCTTTCCAAATCCTTGCCAAATCCAATCTTCCCTTTAGGTAACCAAATCAAATCTCCCCGTTTAGGAAACTAGATCCCGTCCTCCGTTTTTGGAAACAAAATCCAACCTTTCTCTTTTAGAAACCAAGTCCAATCCCTTCTTAATCCAAACCTTTCCTAATTTCCCACCTTCCTAAACCATAAGTTTCCTAAACCTAAACTTCAAATCTTTCCTTAAGTTTCAAAATCCAAATTTTTCCTAAATTCGAATCCTTCCTAAACTTTCACTTTCCCAAATCTTAAGTTTCCAAAACTTGAACATAAAAATCTTTCCTAATCCAATCCTTTCCTAATTCTACCCTCTTTTCAAATCTTAACTTTTCAAATATAAGCTTTCAAACCTTTCCTAATTTCAAGACTTTCTAAAATTCAAACTCTAAAACTTTTTAAATCCTAAACTTTCTAAATTTCAAATCTTTCTAAAATTCCAAGCTTCCTAAATTCAAAACTTACTAAATTTAAAACTTTCTTAAGTTGAATCTTTCTAAACCCAAATCTTTCTAAATTCTAAACTTTCCAAAACTTCAAAATCTTTTTCAAATCTAGAACTTTTCTAAATTCAAAACTTTCTAAATTCAAGACTTTCTTAAGTTGAAACTTCCTTTTTTTCAAACATTTCCTAAATTGAAAACTTTCCTTTTTCAAACCTTTCCCAAAACGAAACTTTTCTTATTTTCAAAACTTCCTTGTTTTCAAAGCTTTCCAAATTCAAAACTTCCCTTTTTCAAAACATTTCTAAATTCAAAACTTTCTGATTTTCAAAACTTTCCTAATTTGGGAACTTTCCTAATCTGAAAACCTTTCCTTTTTCGAAAACTTTCCTAAACCTAAAACTTTCCTAATTTCAAAACTTTCCAAAAATGAAACTTTTCTTTTTCAAACCTTTCCTAAAACGAAACTTTCCAATTTTCAAACATTTCCTAAATCCAACCTTTCCTAATCTCCTAAACCTTCCAAGTCGAGTCAAGCTTTTCCTAAGTCTAGGTTTCTTAAACCTTCATCTTTCTCTTTTTCAAAACAAGTCCAAATCTATCTTTTCAAATCAAAGTCCAATTTTCTCAATTTCAATTTCCAATCTCCTTTTCCAATTCCAAATCGAATTCAATTTCCAATTCAATCTCCTTCTTCAAATCCACTCTTCTCTTTTCAATTGGACTCCGGTCCAAACTACGACTGACCTGATTCTCCCAAAGAGATACGTAGGCAACCTTCATAGATGCGGTCACAATACTTTTCAAATTTTCAATTCCACCCTCATGGGTGCGGTTTCCAAAATCTTTCCAAATCTCAAATTCCAATCTATTTTCAAACTTCCAATTTCAAATTTCTATTTTCAAATCTCTACTTTCAATTTCCAAAATTTTTCAAATCTCTTTCAAATCAAATCAATTCTTCTTTTCAAATTTCTTTCCAAATCTATTTTTCAATTTTCTTAACTTGCACTTGTATATCATGCATCATGTTAATTTTCAAACATTGTTTTTCTAAAGTGAATAGGGTTGAACCATTTGTTAATTCAAGACTCTCATAGGTGAATCTAGGGTAGATTGACATGTAGGTACCGAAAGGGCAGGGTAGGGTGATAGTTTAGTGCGTCTTCCCTACACGTAACCAACCTCCGAACCTAGATCACTGTTTTCGAAAAACCAAAAGGAGTTATTTTTCTGAAAAGTCTAAATGTTTTCTAAAGGTTGCCAAACAACCCGTTTTTCTTAAAAACCCTCTCTCAAGAAGATATTTTCAAAATCGTTTTCCAAAACCCTAAGTGTAGTCTTCGGATTATTCTTAGTTTTTAAGTGACCTAACTCACCTTAATCAAGTTAGGTGGCGACTCCGAATCTTTTTCAAAAACCCTTTATTCAAACCAATTTTCAATTCAAACCTAGTCGCACTCATTCTTCTAGGAGGGTGAGTTCTAACGAGAGAGTACAACATTTTTTCCGCTTTGGGTGAGTATTCCTCGAGTGCGAAAAATCTGGGCGCGACAATAGGTTATTTGGCAACCTTTGGAAATGTTTAAGCCTTTTTTGAAATAACTCCATTTTGGTCTTTCGAAAACAGAAATCTAAGGTTCGGGGGTTGGTTACGTGTAGGGAAGATATCCTAAGATCATCACCCTACCCCGCCCTTTCGGTACCTATATGTCTAATCACCCTTGGTTCACTCACTAGAATAATCGGTTACCATTGTCCACTTAATATCCACTTTAGAACTTTGAAAAAGGGATCTAGCCATCACTTTTTAGATGAATGATGCATGATGCAAGTTTTGGAAAAAGTTTGAAAATAATGAAGGTTTTGAAAGAGTTTGGAATAAAACTTTGAATTGATTGGAATTTTTGAAAAAGGGATTGGGGTTGAAATAAAAGTTATGACCGCACCATTTTAGGTTGCCTACGTATCTCATTTGGCGAGAATCAGGTCATTCATAGTTCGAGCAAAAGCCCAATGGAAAATAGGCGCATTAGGGCCTTTAGAAGGTTTGAAGACACTTTGGGGTCTTTGAAAAAGTTTAAGACATTTTGAAGTCTTTGGAAAAGTTTAAAACACTTTGAGATCTTTGGAGAAGTTTAAAACACTTTGAGGTCTTTGAGGTTTTGACTTGAAATTGAATGATGGAGTGTTTCTTGAAAATGTTTTTGGATCAACTTGAGGGAGTTTTGGAAAAATGCTTTGGCATGTCTCAAGAGAACTTGGAAGTGTTTTTGAAGCCTTGTTTTGAAAACCTTGAAGGCATGTTTTGATGGATTAATTTTTGAAAGTAGTTTTTGGAAAGGGCTAAGGGTTTGGAATTCTAATATGGACAACCTTAGAGGTTGTTCTTGATTTATCACTTCTCCTTGGAATCCCTAGTCATGAGAGGGCTAGGGACACCTTAGGTTTGTGACTCTTTGAAAACATTTTTGGAAAGGTCTTGAAGAGGGAATGTAAGAATATTTGAAGAGTTTATGGAGTTGGTTTTTTGAAGTCAAGAAAGTAGGAGGTTTTGGAAAAATAAGCTATGAGAATATTTTGAAGATTTGAATGATCATTTAGGAAGGGTTCAAGAGTTGGAACCTTGAAGTGTATTAACCTTGGTTGGGTTAGCCTAGGGTTCGGGGAAACCTAAGGTAAACTAACTTAGGTTAGGTTGACCTAAGGTTAAGAAGACTTAGGGTTAACTAACTAGGGTTAAGTTAACCTAAGGTGAGGTAACTAGGGTCAAGTTAACCTAGGGTTAGGCAACTAGGGTCAAGTTAACCTAGGGTTAGGTTACTAGGGTCAAGTTAACCTAGGGTTTGGTGACTAGGGTCAAGTTAAGCTAGGGTTTGGTAACTAGGATCAAGGTAACCTAGGGTTAGATTGAAAAAAGGTTTTGAAAGTTAGTTTAATGCACTTTTGGAAAGAGTTTTGAAAAACAAAACGTGTTATGCGAAGGACTTTGGTTGACAACCCTTTTGAAGATCATTTCCATGAAAATTTTGACTCTAGTCAAGAATATGGTTCATATAGTGGTGATTAGAGACCATTCCAAGGAAGGTTTCCTTATGACCATTATAACCACTATCTTGACAAGAGTGTAAGGGGTCAAAATTCAACATAATGATGATAATTTTTGAAAAATCATTTTTTATGCAAAGATGGAGAGAATGTATTTTTGAAATCATCTTCGGAGAAGGATTTTGGAAACCATTTTTTTAAGGGAACCATTCCATCAAGAGAGGGTTCATATGGCCAACAAAAGGGATACCACTCAAGAGAGGGTTCCATGGGGCCATTCCAACCACTAAACTTGAAAGAATAGAAACCATAGAATTCAAAGAGTTTGAATATCATTCTTTGGCAAGCATAAAGAGAGAAGCGAGCCATTCTAACAATTTAGGGCTCTTACGACCAATATAAAGGGAGACCACTCAAGAGAGGATTCCATGGGACCATGTTAGCTACTAAATTTGAGAGAATGGAAACCTTGAAGATTAAGGAGC
>CM065386.1:13172500-13207500 GCA_033060915.1 Euryodendron excelsum
GCGATCAAGGCCTTCGAGAAACAATCTATTCAATCGGACCGTATCGATGGAAAGTACTCTGGAAATATTTTCTGGGATTCCCAAATTTACGCATTGCTTAAGTTTTTTGACGGTGCGTTTTGATCAAGAAATTAGAGAAAAAGTCAACATTGGCAAAGCGTCTACGAAACGTTCCAGGTGTTGCTAAAAGTTATGATTTTCGCACCGTACGATGGAGGGCTTCGGGAGGTGATCTACTTGATTGAGCCGTATCGATGTAAGGATCTATGGACGAGCTTTTGAGAATTTCCTGATTTACGCGTTTCTCAAGTCGGTTGACAGTGCGATATAATCACGGAATTGGGAGAAAAGACAATTTAGGCGGAGCATCTGCGAGACGCTCTGGGGAACTTTTATCGCATCATATGAGCTTAGTGTCATGGGGTGTTCCTTGGGTTAAGCAAAGGCGTGCGGTGAAATCCTTTGCTCGAAACCCCAAGGCCGGTGCTGTTTCGGGGCATTTTGGGCTTCCAGGGGCAAAACGGTTATTTTGACCGGAGTTGGCTGGAAATGGTCAGGAATGGTCTGGTATATTATGTTAGGCATGTAGGGCTGTTTAGGGATGATTTTGAGAGAGTTTGTTGCCGTTTAGCGGGGTTTGTGCCGTGCTGAGTCGTTCAGGGGCAAAATGGTCATTTTGACCAAAGTGAGCCGAAATAGGACCGGATTTGGACCAAATGGCGTGTGGGGACGCCTGATGGTTTCACAACATTGTGGAAGGATGGACTTATCGTTTTGAGGGATTTTAAACTTTTTCCAAAACGTGCTTGGAGGCCTAAAAGGCAGGTTTGGTCATTTTTCACCGAGTCGGGCTAGCAGGCGTCGGTGTTGACCTAGGTGTTAGTTCCCAAGACCGCCCAGTCTCGAAAAACTACCTGTGCAGTGTTGGTCTCCAAGAACGCCCGTTCTTAGAGAGTTACCTGTAGGGGTGGTGTTGGTTTCTAAGAACGCCTGCTCCCAGAAAGCTACCTGGAAGTGTGGTGTTGGTCTTCGAGAACGCCCGGTCTCGGAGAACTACCAAATGACGGACATTCTACATTGGCGGGCTAGCAGGCGCCAGAAGTGAACCGTCTAGAATTTGATGAGGTATTGGTCCCTGAGATCGCCCGATCTCGGGAAGCTACCTGGATGGCGTTGGTTTCCGAGACCGCCTGGTTCAGAAAACTGCCTGGAATAATGGTGTTTAAGGTTCCAACGGATCCTTGTGGACTCGAGAAGCGACCAATTGGTTGGATTGGAGATTGAAAGGCTTATCTTGAGTTTGCTTGTGTTGTAATGTCGGAAACCGGTCCCGGTCGGGCCGGAGATTGCCCAGCGGGCAAAAATGGGGTGCTTACATAGCTACTTGCTATTGGCTATGAATCTTGTAATGAAAAGCTTGGCCAACTGTTTCAAGCTACTAACCATCCCTAAGGGCAGCTTGTCAAACCAACGAAGGGCCGACTCCCCTAGACTAGATATGAAAACTCAGCATATCAGGACTCGTCCCTGCTCCGTAGGACCATCATCTGATTATAATGCCTGATGTGACTAATGGGATCTGACTTCCCGTCATATAGAGTGAACTTTGGTAGCATAAATTTTTGGGGAGGTCAGCGCCTGTTTATCTCCTCCGTGAATAGTAAAGACGTTATCTACTCCAGAGCTTTTCATGCCACGTCCCGGGCCGTTCTCCCCTTGGGATGCGCTAGCCTTCCTTCCAACTAGTTATTCAACCATCTCGTAAGGTCTTCCCGATCTCCTCGGCTGTGTAACTGACCTCCCTACTGATGTCAGCCATTGCTGAAGGTGTAACTTCTAAGACGCTCGACAAAAGGGATGCTTGGGCTCCTAGAATCCGTCCTCCTCTTCCTGCGACTTGCCCAATTCTTGTGCCGATCTTCGTTTCTGCGCTGATGCCGGCTCCGCCCTTCTCTCCAATTTCCTTAATCAGCAACCTCATCCCTGATTGTTCTGATCTCCCTTCTCAGAATCAGAGATCTCTTAGTCACATATTTTAAGTTTGATCTCAGAAACTTTGGGGCTCGAGTTCCTGCAAGGGCGATTATCTGCTCGTAGAGGGTTCCCCATTATACGAGGTCTCCTCCAGTCTTGTTTACCTAATTGGTTGGCTACCACGGGCTGTACTTCATAATGGAGTTGACGATTCCCTCAGGTCCAGCGTTGAGCTAGGTCCTGTGAGAATTTCCAAGGTAACCCATGATCTGGAACTGCGAGTGCAAAGCTTCTGAAACTACTCCTGAGCTCTCGGTATCCATCTTTTTTTCAGGCTTCTCACAGACGGCACCAATTGTGGAGCGGATTTTCTGTAAGCCTCAATCCGCTCTGCAAACCACCAAGATGAATACTAAGGAGCCTACAAAAACAAAAGACAATGATAATGCGTCGACCTTCTTTGGGCTGATGGCACTCTGAAGATTAAGTTAGAGAAGCTTAACCTCAATGAATTGAAAGAAAAAAATTTATTTTAGTTCTCAGTTGTGCGTACCTTACTTCTTAGTGGCATGATGTATTTATAGACTTTGGATACCCCACTCCTTCTAAGAATGGTATTCTCTCTTGTTATAGGGGTAGATCTCTCTTGGGTCAATGTCGAAATAGATTGTAGTTATTTTTAAGAGTCATTTTCTCTATCAATTTGGAATTCTTTATCCACTAGGCTTGTTTTTACGTAGGTCGGCTATTCTTTAGCAGATGATGGGCTTTGCCATCCTTAAGTCGGCACCACATTCTTAGTGGGCTCAGTGTAAGCCTTTTCTTTGAGAGGTTGGTACTACCACTCTTAGTGGGCTGATCCTGATCTGGAAAATGTAGAATCTTTGTCCCACAAACATTATTAGGTTAAGCCATTACTTTATAAATTTGATAAGATATATAAGATAGAATATTTATGATTCTAATCATTATTAAATTCAATCCAATTGTTAACCTAAGCTAGTGGTATATATATTACTTTGCCGAAAATTATTGTTTCTTTGGTAATGGTTCAAATGAATGAATTAGAAAAAAGAAGAATGGACTTCAAACTTGAAATTCGCATTTGAATTTGGTGGTCAAACAGAGTGGTGATTTAGAATTCGTGCAAGTCGGTGTAAGAGAGTGATGTTAACTTGATTACAACATTACTCACGAAATAAAATTGCTGAATCCACTGTTTAAAATTTCAATGACTATCAAAAAATTTCTCTTGTGTGGATACAGTCGTAATAATTTTATAACTTTAACCTTAACATACGCTCCATAACGATCCCAAAGGGAAATATCAATAGGTCGAGTAATCACTTCATATATCCAATAGGATGTATAAACTATAATTATGATACAAGTCATTATTAATTATAATTAATTTTTATTAACAGTTGTACATTCTTTTATCAAAATAATTATTAATTTGACGATAGGTCAACGAATGAGGTAGGTTTAATTATCATAGCTTGGTCTCTATTGCTTTACATTTTGCTATCTCATAGGCCTAAATTCGACCCCTATTATCTTCACAAGTGAAATGACTTGAACAACTTGCGCCAATATCCATGTGATCTAATGACATTCGATGAACGACTTTCTACTTCAACTAGTGGTGTACATAAGCAATGTGTATATAAAAGAAAAAAAAAAGAAGGCACACGTATTTGTTAAAAAAATTAGTCAAGAAACTAAATAATTATAAAATAAAATAATTTGATTCAAAACCTATGTAGTTATGCTCTTATTGTAATTATTTTTTGTAATATATAAAGTTTTCTATATGCATCATATTTAAGACTATTTATTTACTTTAAAAAATTTTAAATTTGAGAAAATGTTATGAATATTTTATCTATCGTATTGCAATGTTATAATTAATAGAGATTTAATTAGATATAACTTTATATCTACAATCATATTATGTATTATATTTCATGAGATAATATGTAGAAAATTAAGTGGATAAAACTTTGTATTCTAGTAGGAAACTTTATTGGACTATAGTATGAATTGTAATAATCTAAAGAAATTTAATTAGATAAGATTTTGTTCCTGAAATCATATTACGTATTATATTTCATAAGATAAAGTGTAAAAACTTATGGATAGAACTTTCTATTTAAAATAAAAATCTTATTGAATTATAATGCGAATTGAGACTTGATTGGATAGTACTATATATTTATTATATTTCATAAGATATTTTGTAGATACTTAATTGGATATAACCTTATACTTAAATAGGGAACTATATTAAATTACAGCACTATGAATAACCGAACAAATTAACAGTTATCTAATAATTTCCCCAGTGACATAGCATTTTAAAAATATAAGAGCATTTAGAGCTCCATATAGGAAAAAGGCAAAATATAGGGTTTAACACAACTTTTATATATATATATATATATATTAGATAGAATTTTATATCTAAATCATATTATGTATTATATTTCATGAGATATTGTGTAGAAACTTAAGTGGATAGAACTTTGTATGCAAGTAGAAAACTTTATTGGACTATAGTATGAATTGTAATAATTTGTAGAAATTTAATTAGATTAGATTTTGTTCCCGAAATTATATTACGTATTATATTTCATGAAATAAAGTGTAAAAACTTATAGATATGACTTTTTATTTAAAAAAAATATTATTGAATTATAATACAAATTAAGACTTGATTGGATAGTACTATATATTTATTATATTTCATGAGATATTATGTAAAGACTTAATTGAATATAACTTTATACTTAAATAGGGAACTATATTGGATTACAACACTATGAAGAACCGAACAAATTAATAGTTATCTAACAATTATCCCTGTGACATGGTATTTTAAAAATATAAAAGTATTTAGAGCGTTACTTGAAAGTGAGGTAAAATATAGAGACAAACACAACTTATATACATATATATATGTATGTATATGATTGTTGAGATCCAGTGTTCAAGTTCAAAATGTTTATTATCCTCACACAATTGACAAAGTAACAAAATAAAAAATCAAATGTGTGCAAGTTAAAAACCCCACGAGCACTTGGAGTTGTGGTCTATACCTTTGGTCACTGAAATTTAATTTTTGTTTGTCAATGAAATAGTTACATTATGAGAAACATGTTCGACCGGACACTAATCTCTCTCTAAAAAAAACTCCAATAATCTCAATCGTCGCAATAACTCCAACAATTATTGATAGACCAGGCATAAATCTACTCAAAGCCTCAATAATCTAGATACTAAAATAGACAACGAGATACTTACTATACCACATGGATATTAGCTCAAGCAAGGAATTCGATCTGCTTTTTCTATTTTCCTCTTGCATTACACCATCCAATGCTTTCTTGTTTCCTTCAACCATGAAATGTAAGTAAGAACCATTATCCATACCTATAGGTGATATCAAAATGACAAAATTATTGGTATTTAATTTTATGTTCCGAGAGAATTGATTAATCTTAACTCTACCTGTTAATTTATTTCTACAAAAGGAAAAAAAAAAAGAATGTTTTGAATATTTCATAAATCACTTACGATATGTTTTGATCTTGGACATGTGGAGAAAATTAAAAGGAAAGAAAAAAATATAATAAAAGCAAATGAAGTAAAAGAAACTAAATTTATTTATTTTGTCTGGATTAGAAAAACAAAAAAATAAAAACATAAAAATGTATAAAAGAAATTTTTTTGGTTTGGTTATATATGTAAATAATTTTATTTCTCTTTCATTTCCTTTTAGCTTAACAAATCATGATCCAAAAGCAATCTTTGAACCCTTATTACCTCCTATTTCCTGTCATCCACCAAGTTCTCATGGGCCAAGCGCGAGCCCATGTACGCTTGACCAAACCCACCTTAAACGTAAAAAAGGTTGGCCTAATCAATTCTTTCCTTAGTTGGGCCTAGAGTGACTTCACTCTCCGAAGCCCTTTTACAAGCCTACAGAAACTCGGCAACACCCCGGCGCACATTAGTCGCCTCCGCCGATTACCGGCAGTTTCGAGTCTCGAAGGTTGTCAGTACTCATCTCTCCGCATCTCTGATTTCAGGCGAGAGAGAGAGAGAGAGAGAGAGAGAGTCAAAGGTTATCAATGGATGTACTCTTCAACTCAATCGACGTCCGAGATTTACTCCCCTCCCACGACCTCGACGACTCCTCCCCACTGTCCGCACCCGATCTCCGGCTCCTCATCGATCGCCTCCAAGTCCACTCCCTCCACATCAAGTCCAAGGTCCGAGAGTACATCCTCGCTCACCACCACGACTTCGCTTCGCTCTTTGCCCAATGCTCCGATGCCGTTTTGAAGTCCGAACTGCTCACGGACCAAGTATTGGACCTCCTCCGCCTCGTCTCGGACCACCCGATCGATATCGAGATCCGAGACGTGGTTGCCGAGATTGGGGGAAAGCGGAAGGAGGCGAGGGAGAAGAAGGAATTGTTGGAGTTGGTGACCGCAATCGTGGAATTGAGCGAAGAGTTGAGGCGTGTGAAGGAGGATGTGAAGGCAGGAAGTGTGGTTGAGGCGGCGGAGGTGGTGAGGGGTCTGAAGCCGGCACTGCGGATATGTGACGACGCTGCGGCCGAGGAGGGAGAGCCGGTAGTGTATGGTTTGTTGAGAAAGGAGTGGACTGAGTGCTTTGAGGAGGTAAGGATTGATTAAACTCTGTTTGGTAGCTGGGAAAGTTGAGGAAAAGGATATTACAAAGGTAGATTTGTTTATTTCAATTCAGTTCAGACTCCAAAAATACTGATTAAGGTGATTATTTCAATATTCTGAGAATTGAAAAGCCTTTGTTTGGCAGCCAAGAGAACGTAGGCAATGAAAGAAGAAAATGCAGGACATATATGAAGTTTTAACTTATGAAAAAAAAAAAAAATAGATGAAGCTTTACATTTTCTGTTCTTTTCTTTAGGAAGGAAAGGATGAACTTAATTCAGCGGGAACAATGAAAACTAATTATTTTGCACGTTGGAAAAAATTGAAAATACGATGTTTTAATTTCCTTTTCTTTTCCTCAAAAGTTTCTGATGACCAAACCTTTCATCATTTAATTTTCTGGTCAGTTGTGACTGATTTTATTAGTGATCTCTTTAGTTTGTAATTGTTTTTCTTTAGAGGAATTGGATTTGGTTTTGTAGATTCAAGATTTGCTTGTGCGGTGTATGGAGAATGCAGTGCGGTTTGAGCAGCAACAGAATGCAGTTCGAGTAAAGTATCTATTGAATCTAAATGGGATCAGTGGGGTTGAGCTTCATACCATTTTGAAAGCAATGGATGTAAGTTTGGTTGATGCATTGTGTCCTTTCAGTTTAAATTAAGTAGGAATAGAATTCTTGTGGTAGATAAACAAACCCTGCTGCAGATCACAGCCTGATTTTGGCTTTCCATTTTCAAACTACTTTTGGAAGATTGGTCTTAAGCAATGAGTCGATTCTTCATTATTTGGGTTTTATGTAGGTGGTTGGCATTCTATATTATGGGCTTGCGAAAGTAGCAGACATGATGATTAAGTATGTTATCACTCAGGCAGTGAACTGTATATCTTGTGTTTCTTTCGTGGAAGAAATAAATCAAGAAGCAGGGCATATCACTGAGGCAATTCTGAAGATAGTTCCATCTTCTGATCCTAAGGTAAATTTTGAGATTGTAATATGCAATTTGTTTGAAGGTTCGATTGCTTGCCGTAGTTCTCTTTTTATATTTGGATACGCTAATTAAAAAATTACCAAATAATTAGTGATGGGTCAAAATTACCAAAAGTTAAGCTATGTTGCCTGTCATTTTTCTTTGTGCAAAACCAGTATTATATTCCTTTAGTTTTAAGTCAGCCTATGTTGCCCTAGCTATGTTACAGGTGCTAGTATGTGTCAGATTCGTCTAGTTCCCATGCCCAAGGACACAGGGACACAAAAAATATTCATATTTCTTAAAATGTTTGTTTTTTTTCTAAGATAAAATAGAAAAAAATAATGGATATTTGTTTTTTTTCGAAGATGAAATATTCATATTTCATAAAATATTTGTTAACAAGGTGTTATAGAGCATTTCATGCATAATATGGGAGCTTTATGCATATTTATATGGTAAAGTCGAATTACTAAACATTTTCATTAGGTGAATGTCCAATAATAAATGTCGACATATATCCATACCCATACCTTTATCCAAGTGTCATAGTCCAAGTGTCCCGTGTCCAACACATGTACTTCATACATTTTAGAAGAATGCATGTAGCATAGGCCCCTAGCATATTGAGTTACCAGTTACTCCATGTGAAGATTCTGATATAGGTGGTGCATATTTGTGTTAGAATCTGAATAAATTATTTGTTATGTGTTTAATCCTTTTTAACTGTCTTGTTCGCAGACATAGTATTGTCATCTACTGTGTTCTTGTTTTCACAGATTGAAAATTTCGATGGGGAAAGTATTTATTCAGCAATTATTCAGGTCATTAAGTTTATTTACAAATCCTTGTGCTTTCAAAATGGTGCTTGGATGCAATGTTTTGGAAGATTGACATGGCCCAGGATGTCAGAGTTGATAATTACCAACTTCCTATCTAAGGTTTGTTTAATCCCTATTCCACACAGTTATGCCTCTATGTGGTGAATGATTGTTTATATTCTTAATTGTAAAACCAATCTAGTTTAGTTTTACAATTAGGTTGTGCTGGCTTTGACTGTTAAAACTGTTTTTTAAGTAGTACTTATTAAAAAAACCGTTTTAATTATCACAGCATTTGATTATTTATAAGCAAGAGTGCAAGACTTATCCAAAGAAAATTAATAAATAAATGGCTAAGATTTAATCCAAAGATCAGTTTCTTTTGGACTTCCAGATTTTTCGTTTCAAACTTTCCTATGTTAAAGTTGGTCAGTAAAGCTTTCCTTGTTAAACTTGGTCAGTTTACTGATTATGTGTTAATGGCTCTTCATATAAGCAATTGCTAAATAATATGTTCATCCAAGTTAGTTTAATCACATTGGTCATAAATAAATCAACCCTACTAATTCAAACCAAACATGCTCCTACTACTTTTGCTCGCTGTGGTGGCAATCTGTTCTAATGCATTACAATATGAGACTGTTGGAAGACACATGGAAAGGTTGCATCTCATGGAAACTGTGTTTGTGCTTTTACCTCATAATATTTCAGAACCAATTTTTACTAGGACTAACCCTTAGGGATTAGCTGAGTTAGTTGGGAACCAGGCCTCCAGAACCACACCTCCAGGAGTGGAGGCCTTTTGTTTGATTCATGCCCCAGGCTTCTTTGACTATGTGGAACAAGGTGATTCACATGGTCCATGGGATTGGTCCCATCATCCCAGACCTTGGCCAGAGCAGTAGCTGGAGAACCCAGCACGGAAAAAAGGGAAAAACAGAAAAAAGAATTTGACTTTTATTGTAATTTGAACATGACAAAGCATGGGGATTGGTTATCTAACATGATTAGTTGAAAATTTTGGAACTTTATTAGTAAAAATGGACTTTGTTTAAATTGTATGGTTCCAAGCTGGGCTGCTGATAATATACCAAAAAAAAAAAAAAAAAAAGCGGGGCTGTTGATAGATATCTGAGATTCAAGCACATGTCATAGCCTCCTACTTGAGCTTGTAGCTCTGTTTAAATTGTGCAGCGTAGGAGAGGTTTTCATGCTTCTCCACTGTACCTTCATATAAAAGTTTTCTCTGCCCAACAAAGACACTATCGTTTAGCTTAGGAGGAATTTATGTGCTTCTGCATCATGCCTTGATAGATCTTCCCAATTACCTTCTTCTTTCTTCAATTATGTGAGGTTGAATTTTTCACCTGATTAAGAAAGAGTCCAATTTTTGTGCTTGTTTGATAAGAATTAATTTTTTTGTTAAATAAGAAGAAAATTGTATCAAAAGAAGCATCAAGGGGATGCCACCCATGTGCAAAAGGACCCATAAAGAACACCCCAAACCTTACACCTCCATCACCATGTGTTCAACAAATTCCAAGAATTAGCCTAGGTTGGGCTGAACCCTACACGAAAGCCAACTGTACAGAATAGACAAAAAAATTATTTCCCAATCTATACAAAGGAAACTCAACCTCTAAAGGTTCTCCAATTTCTCTCCCCCAAAATCAACCACATCAAACAAAAAGGAGCTAGAATCCATGCTTTCCTTCTTTGCTTCCCTACCCTCCCTCCCCACTAATTCTAGAGAGCTTCTGCAACTGTCCTTGGGAAACCCTGCACATTGGTTTTCCTTATTCTTGTAAGATCAGTTGTTCGACAGGATGTTATTGGTTAGAGTTAATACCCATTTTCTTTTTGCTTAGAAGAAATCAGAGAGAGAGAGACGGTTGCCCGAATTATATGGGCTTGACTGTATCAGTGATTCACTTATTCTTTTGAATCATTGTGGCATAACATGATGAGTGCTAACATGTATATTTCAGGATGTGAATGGCTTTTATTTACGTGTCATTTTCCTTGCTTACTGGTGTTAGACAAGTTTTAAAATTTCGGGCTTCAGGTTGTCCCCGACGATGCTTCCAAAATTACAGAATTCCAGAAGATCATCAAAATTACATCTGAGTTTGAGACAGCTTTAAAGGAAATGATGTTTATATCTGCATCTGATAACAAGGATGACAGATTAAGTAATTTTACGAACAATGTTGAGGTTCATTTTGCATCGAGGAAGAAGGTTGAGATCCTAGCAAAGGCTAGAAATTTGCTTCTACAATCCGACTTCGTCCTTCCTCAAGTGAGCTTACCACCTTGGAATCTCTATTTATGTAGTTATTTAAAAAAAAAAAAAAAGATTTTAACTAGCAATTTTTCCTGCAGGAGCATACAAGGAAAGTCACTGAATTGAAGAATGTTGGAGCTGCTGAAAGGTTTCCTGATCATGTCGTTGACTTGCTTTTTTCATCTGAGAGTTGTGTGGTGTCTAAAGCAGCTTCTCAACTAATGGAGCTGGTGCATCAAACTCTTAAGGTTGGTATAGCAAAAGAGGAGCATCAATCTTCCTTTCACAATGTGGTCAACTCTTAGACTGGTCAAATTTTAGTTTTCCAGGATTTCTATATTCTTCATTTTCTACACTTCCAATTTTTCTCTGGCTATGCATTTTCTTGTGGTGAGATGTTGTCAAACCATATCCACTGACTCTCATGCTAATCTCAATTCCATATGTTTGACAGTACCGAAAGGTGGTCTGAGGCAATTTGTGGGAGAAGACCATTATGTTTTGCCCTTTGATGAAATCATATTTTCAAACATAAGGAATTGTGAGAGTACTATGCTTTTGTATAAGACCTTAAATCATTGATTTTGCATAAGAGGACTTAGATGACACGGCTTTGATTATATAGTCATCCTGTTGTATTTGCAATGACATTCCAATACATACTTCTTATCATAGCCAGTCATCATTTATCCTAGTCTTTGAACATTTGATTGCAATCAATGGCAATATGTGCAGGATGTTTGCTTGTCATCCGAAAGAGTGGCTGGGGAATTTTATCATGCTGCTAGAGATGCTCTACTTCTGTATGAAGCTATTATCCCTGTCAAGGTTAGTGTATGAGGGCAGTTACATCAATGAATTATTCGAGATGCTCTCTTATCTTTCTATTCATGTGATTTTCATTTGGCACGAGCTTAATTTAAAAGTTTTGTTGCACTAGAGCTTTGTGATTCTCTCTCTTGAGATTCCAAATTTGAGTCGAGCACTAGATATGTTATACTTAAATATGTCATGGCCTGTATCTCATGACTGGTGATATCTCTTCTTTTGACTTATGAAGCAAGAAAGGCAGCTTGATGGCATCAACCAGGTTGCTGTTCTCATTCACAATGACTGTCTGTATCTGTCTCAGGAGATTCTTGGGCTTGCATTTGAGGTATGGATGATGGTTTTGTGAAGTTCACTATTTCACAATTATAATTTCTCTCCAGGTGTGCACCTGCATTTGTCTGCACTCTTGCACAAATATGTTTCATACTTTTTAACTCACCCACCTGTTCCTGTTCTGAACTTGAAGCAGAGTTGTAATGCTACTTGTTATAGGAGGTGTGTATAAGGGGTTGGGGTATAAAAGTATACCCAGGAATGTGAACAATGGGAATGGACTCATTTAGATCCCTTACTTGAGACATGTAAACTATTCTTTTTCCTGTGAAAATGGTCCTGCGCTTTAGCATTAGAATCAAAACATTGTCTTCAAAGTGCATAGGTCATTTATTAACTGTTCTCTCTATGGCCTTTGTAATTTGATTTTGACTTCTGCCCTTTTTGCTCTTGAAATTTACTATTATGCTGTATATTGTTTTTCTCAATGTTTTCTATACTCAACCTTAGTGGAAAAAAGAGAGAATCACATAAGAAGAGATTTGTTGTTTTGAATAATTAGCACTGTGGAAGGAAATTACATTGCCATTCCATTTATCAAACAGAGCTGATAAATCAGTAGACAATTTGGTTAGTGATAATCTTGCTGCGACTGATTTGATCATTTAGGGTTTAGTCTCTGAGTGGATTTTATTTCATTTTTAAGATAAGCTGTCTCTGTACGGAATTAACTCATAAAAGTTTCTCAAACTTTAATGGACTCTTTAACCAGATACCCAATATTGATAATACTTCAAAATTTAACTTGTCTAAGTCTCAATGGAAGTAGATTTATGACAAACATAAAGACGTTAATCTATAGGTCCTTGCCGTTGCTCATGCCTTGCTGATTCAACTTTCATTCAGTTGTGGAATATGTCTGATCTTTTTCATTAAGCTTATGCATGAGAATTCTGCTGTTTCAGTATCGCTTGGACTTCCCAAGTTCCATCAAGGAACTTGCTGTCTTTATTGATTTGGCTCCAAGATTCCAGCTTATGGCACAAGAAATATTACAAAGACAAATTCAACTTGTCATTTATAACTTGAAAGAGGTATGTTCTTTGAAATGTAAACAAAGTGTGAATGTGTGTTATCTAAAATGTTTTTCATTCAGCTTTCTTTCTTGAAGCTAATTTCTTGATTCATATTCCGCAAATCTTGTGGTTTCAGGCTATTGATGGGGCTGATGGCTTCCAGAATACTGACCAAATGCAACAATATGAATCTGCAAAGTTTAGTATAGATCAGGTAGAAATTTCATGACGTAAAGGGGTACAATTTTGTTTTTTTCCTTCCCTAGGGGATAGAACTAAATGTTTCTTGTTCAGGTTGTTTTTATCCTTGAGAAAGTACATATTATCTGGGAGCCTCTCTTGCTACCTTCAACTTACAAGAGAAGTATGTGCATGGTCCTGGAGTCTGTTTTCTCTAGAATGGCAAAAGACATACTCCTGTTAGATGATATGGCTGCTGAGGAGACACTACAGGTGCGATTAATGAACCTTGATTCAGTTTTTTCAATAGTTGAAAAGTTGAGTGGAGTGTTAAAACTAACACAGGTTTATTATGTTTCCAGCTTCAAAGACTCGTTCATTTGATGCTGGAGAGCCTATCATCTTTACTGGAGTCCCTTGATATGATCGGGCAAACAGGGAAGTCACAGGAAAAGATCACACACTCTCTTGATGATCCAATACCCTCTCTACGGAAAATACGAAAACTGGCAGGCATGCTTCCTTGACGTTATTCCCTTTGAAGCCTTAGTTGTGATTTGTGATTGTTCTACATATATGGTGATTAAAACTAACAACCTGAATTTTTTCTTTCTTTTTTTTTCCTTCTCCGTCCCTGTGATTTCTCTAGATTTGTTGGACATGCCTTTGAAGTCCATCACAGCAGCTTGGGAAAGTGGAGAATTGGTCATTTGTGGTTTTACGGTATCTGAGGTATGAGAAGTTGAATTCTCACACTAACAGCTGTTTGGTTTCAAGTACCCTGTTGCCTTTGGAAATCTAACACCCTTGTTTTAACGAGTACATGGCAATTTATGGGGTTTAACTCTTGAAACATCACACAATTTACATGCATAGTAGTTGAACAGTTCTGTTTGTTTCAAAATTCAGCCGTCAACTGGGGCTGCTATTGTTGTTAATTCTCATATGCTCATTTCCTTCCTCTCTTCATGAGATTATGTAGAGATGTTTATAAGTTATAAACGTCTTATAAGCTGCTCACCCTTGCAGGTGGAAGATTTCATCAAAGCCATATTTACAGATTCTCCTCTGAGAAAAGAATGTTTATGGAGAATAGAAAGTACCAGTTTTTAGAAGTTGCAGACATGACTCGCGTCTACAACAGCTTGTGGAATTGGCCCATGCGTGCCATGACATTGATCTCTTACACACCCAACAAACAAAAAGCAGACGCCGTTTTCCCTTGAGTTTTTTTTTTTCTTTCTTTCGGAAATTGTTTCACTTTTATATTTGTGAACACTTAATCTTCTAATGCGGATATCACCCTGTAAAATTATGCATTTGTTATTCTTTTGAGGGAGAAGAAAAGGAAACGTTCTTGTCAATGAGAGGTAGCTAATATTTTTGTAAACTATGTAAATATTTGTATAAAAAAAATACGTTATTATTGCATAAGATCAATATCTTGGATGGTGTAAATGGGAGGGATGAATTCACAGCTATTGTACTTCGAGAATTGAACTGCTAACCGGACCTATTTAAGGGGATGTGACGCCAACAAAATGTCACTGGTTTACGGGTAGAAATGCCCGCGTATGGAAAAGAATGCTGAGGGGCTAGTGGACAGCAATAGAACTTTTCGCAAAGCAAGTGGATTTCAAAAGCACAAAATCTCTAACAATGCATGCTAACGAAAACCTGCGTATCCAGTAATATACGGCCAGAATAGGATTGTCCTCCACTGCTACATGAAGTGGCAACAAACCTTTTTTTGGTTATGGTCCTTAAGGGTTAACAACATTTTAGGGGCTCTTATTCCCAACCTTTCCAATTTGTTCTAAATTAGAAGACAGGAGTAAACAAAGCTTTGCTTGAAAGCAAATCCTTTAATCAGAGAAACAAGTCATCGGATACATTAGAATCTTGTAATCCATGATACTAACAGGTTACGCCTAACATCAAAATCATTTCCATACTGGATTCTCATTCTCCTTAATGTCAAAGTCCCAACTGGTTATAACTCATCCTTGCTTGCAGATTCTTCCCCCATAAGTTCTTCAAGGGAGAACTCATCTTCTTCAAATATTTCTCCATCTTTACCATCCCATGGTTCAGTCTTGACAATCACGGGGGTGCTCCCTAGGGGTAGATTACCCTTTCCCCCACGCCCGGCTTCTTTTACAAACTCTCTGAGAAACCATTATGGGTATTATAATCATGCTTCATTCTAAAAACAATTTCATTCACATGAAAATGAACTCCAAATACTTACATTATCTGATCATGCTCAAAGGCACTCCGAAGTGGGGCGTATGCTCCTTTCTTCACATTGAGGGCTACCATAGCTGGGTACCCATAACCACCAACACCCACGTGCTTTTCAAGATCTGGCTGCTTACCAGCAGCTGCCCAAACATAGCTGCAATAAGTTTAATTCTTTATTTAGTTACCTCAAGGCTATAATCAAACTTGTAAGCTAAAGAAATTTTGTGATTCTCCAAGCACATTGGAGGTGTATTAAGCATATGATATCTGATAAGTTCCAACACATCAATTCTGAATGAGGATCCTCATGCAGAAAAGGGAAAAACCAAAGAAAATACTATTTACAGTTAAAAAAAACCTGATGAATTTAATCAAAGGATTCTCGTATTCTTACCTGTAAGGACTCCTTTTGAACTTCTCTGCAATGGATAACATCATCTCCAGATACTTGTTCCTGCCCTCCGCCTTGGAGTCCAAAATGTCAGGGAGGAAAGCAACAAAACAAATGGCAGCCGAACCACACTTCTCTTCCATGGCATCCTAAAGAGAGAGATCACATCAGTCTCGCAGTTGGTAATGGTATATCTCCAACACAAAAAGTATTTTATGTTGATAAATAAGGCTTACTGGGCCAGTCAACTCAGTCACTTCAGGAGGTGAAACATTTGTTTCCAGCTGATCTAGAGCAAATGATTCGATTGCAGCGCCAGTTCTTGCACCTTCATAGGGCAATGGGCTGTCTTTATCAGCACCAAATACCAAGATAGTTGGGAATCCTTGTACATTGAACCTGCTCATTAGAGACTGGTGGCACCACCCCATTAGAGCCATGCCATTTGATAAGCACACAATCCAATCTAATCCTACCATATTACATTTTCTCTTCAGATTTTAAATTCTGCAGTTCAAAAAGGTCATCAGGTTTTTATAACTTCCAGGAAAAACGTTATTCTAGTAACCTCCCCCCCCCCCCCCCCCCCCCCCCCCCCCCCCCCCCCCCCCCCCAAAAGTACCACACATTAATGGGTGCACTGCACACCTGAGTGCCAGCACAAATTATGATAATGAGAGAAGCCTGGGTGGATTTGACAATATTTACAGCTCATCCACATCTATAAAAATCAGAAGTATAATAACATCGACAAGGCTTCCAGAGAAGTCAGACATCAAACAGGATGACAATATACAAGGTCAAATTGGAATTCAAAAATTACCTTCTCCGCATCACAATCCACATGACCCAATTTGACCTTGCCCTTCAAGTTTTTCGCAGCCTTCTTCCACTCTGGAGCAAGCTTCTTGCAGTGTCCACACCTTTGGAAATACAAATATAATATACAAGGGGAAATGCAAGTAAATCAGAAAATGATATGCATATTATAACACCTACGAATGCAATTGATACCCCAAAAAGATTGGCCTTGCATTTCAATCTATCTTTGATAGTTAAACAACGGAAGATTAAGCAACATGAAAACAAGGAAAAAAATTTTGTTTCAATCTGCTGTTTCAATTAGCACGGAAACAAAAACGTTTCGGAAACATTTAAGAAACAACAATTATTAATTTAATACAAAAAATTGAGCAATATTTACGAAATATTCTAAATTCATACTGATAGAACTTATTGTTTCAATACATTGCGATGTATTTTGGTGCATTTCATATATTCCAGTGTGTTTCAATTGAAACATTAGAATTTTATTATTCCACTAGTGTTTCATTTTGGTCTCTCGGGAAACATAAATGTTTCAGCAATTCGATGGAAACAAATAAAAATTTTGTTCCTTGCATGAAACACGGGGCGAATAATCATCTCCTTTTTTATGCTATTCCATTATGATATCCTTCTAACTCCACTCATTTTCAGTTTATTTCAGTTCCACATTATTAAGATTTGCTTTGACTTTCCAGTGTCCATTCCACCAGCTTGTACCAAAAACTCTTGTGCTCTCATAACTTTCATTAGTTGTAGTCTCTCTCGAGATTATAGTTGCAATTGCCAAACTTGCTTTAGTTGTGCAATTCATACTGCTATTCTGTATTCAAGATGTCAACATTTCCATGATGACAAAACAAGCAGCATATGATATAACAAAGAGAGATTGAATTTTTTTTCATGCACTGTTGATATACAGATATTATAGAATAACCAATCAACCACTACTAACTCAAAAACACCCAAGCTCACAAGATGAACCAATTAAAATCGGGACTAGTAAGCATCACTTACCAAGGTGCAAAGAACTCCACAATCCAAAGTTCTTTACTTTTAAGCACCAATTCATCAAAATTACTTGAATTCAATTCCACTGATGCACTTGGTTCAGATTTCTCACTTGATCCTCCAGTACCTTTTCCATGTAACCGTTCCTTCAGAAGTGCCTTTATCTGTGCACAACTGAAATACTTTAGCATTTTCACTCATAATGATGCTCAATGGAAGAAGCGTATTTGACAGAATGAATTATTGGTTTCAGGGTTGTGTGGAGTAGCCACTTAATGGTTATATTGTTCCATATAGCTCTTTACTAAATAGATTATCAAAATAAAATTACTCAATCAAGTGCAAGAGCTAGATATACACTGACTGGCCTGCCCGTTCCCTGACAGGCTAAGCTTTTGGGACTTGTAGTTGTCTAAACATGGATCTCTCTGCTTGCGTTTATTCTACCATGCCGTCAGTCTATTAACACTGTTCTATACATTCTGGCTCATTGCCTGACAGCTTAAGATCTTGGACTAATGCCAGACTAAAATGATGGTTAAGATTTCAAAAAGATGTTGCAGCAATATTCTGCAGCCCAGGGAAGTATATATGTATTTTCAAGAAAATCATTTCATTCATTGACTTTGTTACCATGCATGAACATTTGGCCGCACACCCCTATTTTACTACACACATTTTTCACTAATAATATTATCATGGTGCATGATATTCAAACAATGTGATGCACAATGGATTGAAAAGGCAAAAATAGAACTTCTCTCAGAAAACTTAAAGAAAATAAAAATTGACCTTTTTTAGCCTAAGTTAAGCGAAATGACAATTATTTATTAAAAAAATAAAAATGAAAACAAAGTTTTTGACATAACAACAGGAAAATAGATAAAGAAAGAAAGAAAGGTGAGAAATGGAATTCAAGTACCACAAGACAACCTGTTGCACGGCAAATTCTGCAATGGGTTTGACATCCCTAGCTCCTTGGTAATCTACTGGAGGTTTTCCAGGAACAAACACCTTTATGGTAGGAAATCCCTTAATCCCATATTCCTACAAAAACAAAATAAACTACGTCAGTACAGTAAAGATAAATTGGTCATCCATATATATATCGCTATAGAACTGTTTTCAAAAAGGAAAATTAGAAAACACAAAAGCTCCAGGAAAAAGATAAAAATTGTTTATGCATAATGGGAAATTATGGAAGATGAAATCTCAAGACAATCTCTGCAACAATGCCAAAAACAATTTTTATATCTAGTCCATCCTTTCCAACATAAATGACATTGATAACTGTTCAATCTTGTTAACTTTTAGAATGACTGTCATGGAAGATGCCAAACAGTCACAATACAGTTTTGAATCTAAGAACAATTAATCAAAGTTTTTAGATCGGTCTGATGACATATTTCAGGCATATATGTTACAATTTTGGTAAAAGATTAGACAAGACAGGATAACAAAGCCTATATCTGTAGACTGCCATTAGCTTTTGATAAAAGCACTACATGAACAATATTAACCAAATCCAATGATCAAAACAAATTCTACGACCAAGAAATAATGGCAATGCATATGCATGAATAAACTCACAATCCAAACCCAACTTGGCATAGATATCCAACCAAATTAACTAATGATATTCTGCAGCTCAACATGTCATCTGAACAGACTAAAACTTAGGGATAGAGGCGCACTGTGGTCCTATTACTACACCATCTTTTATCATAGATAATGAACAATAGGTGCTTGCTCGTGTACCCTCATATTGTTTCACTTCATTTATGTGGATACAGCTTGTTACAATTTTTCTTTTGTGGAAGCTAATATGCAAATCAATTACAAATGTAAGACAAGATATGTTTCATTGATTTACATACAGAGTAATCAATCATCTACAAAAACAAACAACGGAAAGGATACATTAACACTGTTCAGTTAAACACTCAGCTGTAATTTTATGTTTCTTGCTTTCCCTTTTTTTCTTTGGCTTTGGAGCAACTTTCAAACAAACTAACATACAATGATGGAATTTAAAAGTAATTTCCTAATGAACAACACCCTAATGAAGAGTGAAGAAGGAAGACATTACAGGAGCCAAAACTATTGTTTCAGTTTCTCCTCAATTGTCACCATCACCATTACAAAGTACAAACAAATATTATTGCAGCCTCCCCACAAATGGCACCACTTTGCAATCAGTAGATTTTATCAGTTTTATCTATAATGTTATCAGTTCTAGATTTTACAATCCAATCAAAAACCAAATACAACCACCTTGGCCCCCTTATCGCAGGTGAAGTTTTCATGCATATCATATCACCAACTTGGCACTTGTCCAACCTCCAACATCTTTATCAATATTACTGTCGCTGCTGCCACCACCATCACCACGACCATATCCACTATCTCAACCACCCATTGAATGTCATTGATCTCACACCACCATCACCTCCAACCATATCGTCATCTCATATTGCCATAACCACATCTAACACCACCACAAAGCCTAGCCAATTGCCATTAACACCACACCCCTTCATGCTTTCTAGTCTTGGATGAGACATTCTTTTCTCTTTTCCATGTTTCACTCTCATTTTTTCCCCTTTTCTGCCAAGGGACCCGCAACACGCCTTAATGCTCTTCTCTATTCTGAAGATTAACTTTTTTTCCCCTTATTTTTTCCTAAAAGCAAGACAACACACTCATCTCTGAAGTGGACAAATCCTGCTTCTTCCCCTTTAGGACCTGTAGAAGATATCATTCAAGTGAACAACAGTGGGCCTGTAGTTAAGTTCTCTGTGGTTGATCACCTTTCTCATTACTCGTTATACATACTGCATTTGATGATAACAAGAAAAGAGATATAACTTGATGAATCATAATAAGCACAACATTTTTAAAAGCAGTTGCTGTAAGTAAAAATATCTCAACTATAGAAAACCTGAGCAAGGGACTGGTGAGCATCAGCATCAAGTGCTGCCACCGTCGCAACACCCTTCAAGACAGTAGCTATCTTTTCCCAGGTAGGCGTCAAAGCTTTACAGTGACCGCACCAAGGTGCAAAGAACTCAACTAGAACAACCCCATTCGAATTCAGAACCTGCAGCCATCCAAGGAAAACAAATTTACTAAAGCAAATAGCCCACAAATTTTTCCATTTTTATTTTTGCCATAGCATTGCATAGGCATAACAGAAGATTAACTTTTTACTGGTTAAAATGGACATAAAAATAAACAGATCAAGAAGAAATTAAGGAAAAGAAATAGTGGCACAGTGACACCCTCCTGCTAATTTTTCAAAATACGTATTTGGTGGGCACTTTGGAGCTCAGATACATCCTACGAATCTATACCGACTTAAAACACAGAAAATTCCTTATTTAGAATGGAAACATTGGAGGGGAAGAAGAAGAAATAACAATAAACAAACACCAAATAATATTGGAATCGATAATATCATTTCTCTTAATCCCCAACTGACTGATATATCATATATAAATGTCATAAAAAACTACCGCAATGTTCTAAGTTCACAGGATGACCAATTATCAGAAAGTTGACAATAAAGAACAGATCTAAAGTTTGCAAACGAAAAAAAAAACCATAGATCGAAACTTCAGATATTCTGATAAATTAAGTGAATTTCAAGCCAAAAATGAATCCAAATTTGATGGACGAGAGCGAGAGAATCGACTTATTACCTTCGACTTGAAGTTTGAAGGGTTTAGCTGAACCACCGGTGATGATGGTCCGTACAATGCATCTGCCTGTGAACTTAGGTCGAAGGTTAACAAGAAGAACAAAGAGAACACAACCAACACAGGTGATGATCTATGCATTCTCTCTCTCTTTCTCTCTCTAAAGAAAGTTCAGTTTTTACTCTTCGCGGGGGTGATAATCAAATCGGAGCGGAAACCTCTCGACGCAGAGAAGAAAAACCCTTCCCGGTCTACCATTGCTGGACGGGGCTACGTGTGCCCACCAATAAGAGATGTACACGTCAGCTTGCCCTGTAACTTTGGAGAGAGTATAAGCTCACAGAGAAGAATATTGAAATTCCGTGATGTCAAGGTTCCTTGCAACACGTGTACAAGTTAATTTGCAGGACTATTTTGAGAGATAAGGTATTGACATAAAAGGATTAACCCTATTATTTTTCTCTAAAAATTATTTATTTCATGAGAACAAAGATAACATAGTTGTCCATCAATCAAGGAGGCTTCTAAGAATTGATTTTTAATTACAAAAATATTATTATCGTATTATTCAGGTGAAATTTTTTATAAAAATTTATTGAAAGAATAGCATTTTTTCTAACTGAACTAGTAAAGATTTATAATCAATTTTTGTCTTTATCTAAGTTAAATGAGTTACAGGTAAGGAGAAAATTACCCTCAATTCTTGTAAGTGAAAAAATGTTTTTGTATAATTGCGTATTTTAAGTAACCTACACAACCATAATTTGGATAATTGGTTGAGCTACTAATTGTAGCTATAAGGTCTTGGTTTCAAAATATTTTTTATATTATATGATATCTGTATTCAAACTTCAAAAGCTTTCACAAGGAAATTACTACCGGATCATGTTCACCTTTTGGAGGTAAGGATTTTTTTTTTTTTTTTTTTTTTGCTGAGTAAAAAGGTGGGAAGCTCAACAGCAACTCCCTTGATGTGACCATAAAGTTCTCACCTATAAAATATTCGGCTTGAACCATAACTATTGACCAGAAAGCACGAACCCGTCACCTCAATCTCACCAAAATGCAAACGACATTCAACCCATTCTCAATAGCATCTAGTTCATGCAATTACTATCACAAACAAATTCGACTACACAACCGTTAAGAGAAATGTGAAATTCTAAATTCAATTATTGAAGCTAACTCAGCTACTGAAGCGACATTCAGCCTCTTTTGGAGGTAAGTTATAGTTACAGTAATAGAGATCTCACCATTTTGGTTTTTTTTTTTTTTTTGGTTTGGTTTGGTGTGACACCTTTTTTTGGTTGAGCTTTCTGAAAAAACATATATCAAAAATCAAATTTGGGCTACCATAATAAAGGCACAAAGTCGAAGCTAATCCTACTTGGGCCCAAACCCACAAAATTGGAACAGGTTGGACGTAGAGGCGAGAGGTGAAATTGGGCTCAACTAAGGTTTGAACTCAGCTGATCCTTAGTTACCTCAAGACAGGTCAAGCTGTCCTGAGTAACACACCCAGTATGTCAAAGCCCAATATCGGAATACTGATTCATGAATCATCATGTGTAGAATTCCCAAGTTTGGCCTCATTATGGTGATGGTTGTTTTATTGATCATAATCTTCAATTACGATTTGAGTAATGGTATACCTATACAATCTTTTTATAGAATTTTCATATAGAAAACTTCACAAGAATAAGTGCTAATTTTAAAATTATATGAAATGATGATGATTTAGTTTGAAATGAATGAATTACAAATAGCAACATCATTTTATATAAAAATCCTATAAGAATAGAATTTTTCTTACAATTTTAACGGTGTGTATTTTTGACATCTGAGAGTGTCAATGTTTGTGTAGAACTATGCTCGCTTGGAATGGTGTCTTAATGAGGCTTCTATTTTATTTTATTATGATGTCAAAGTATTCGGACTAACTTACACGCACCTCGACTAATTTCATTTCTAATTTAGTCAAAGGTAAGTCATCCACGCCAAATTAAGGAATTCACAAGAAATAAATCTCTTTTAGTTTGACCCCAAAAGGACTCTCAAATTTAGAACTCAAGACATCTAAATTTACAACTCGTTCCTATCTCCGTAGTGGAATACTTTTTTATACAACCACAGTTGAATGGTTGGCCCTTGATAAAGCCAAAAGTAATAATAATAATAATAAATTGAGGTTAACTTAACTGGGTAATGCTATACAAATTAATACAGAATTTATCACCAAAATAATATAGTTGTAAGATATTTTATGGCCCATATAATGTGACACACATGACTTACTGATATCTATCCGATATATTTATTGGGTTTATCATGTTAAGGTTTCTTATCATATTCCATATAAACCTTTTCTTCTATTTGTCAATAAGGAGAAATTGTTTCTTACTATATCCAATTTGATGAGTTAGTAGAGTTCAGGTCTAATAAAGAAATTGGTACTCTCTTTGCCTATAAATGTATGCATATCCGCATTATTATTATGTAACTAAAGATTAAGGGGCCAAGAGAGAAAAACTCAATTTCTAGGAGATCAAGAAAGATATTGAAGTCAATCGCTTTAAGGTTTGCTATAATGGCTATAGATATGTTTTATGTATTTTCACTTTATTATTATGTGAAAATCATAATTATTTTAAATCTTGAATTTATAGTTTATTATGATGAAATCTAAGAATTTAAATTTACATGTAGTATCATAGCTTTGCTCAAAACTTTTATGATTTTTCATAAAGAAATTAATTTAGCCACGTAGCCACTTCGACCCATACATATCATCTGTGTAATTGTATTCGTGCCTTATAGCAAGATTTTGCGGTATATATATTATATTATTGTTTTGCAATGTCTATTAATGTTTGTACGCATGTCCGCGTATGTTGATGACTACCGATATATATATCGTATACTGTTATGCACGATCATGCTTCGCTGTTTGAAGTACAAAAGGCTTCACGTCACTGTAAACACATGGATTGATATATATTTATATATATTACTATGAAAAGACTTCTAACGATGTTTACAGTTTCTTCCTTCTTATTAGAATATAAAGTGATAAAAAAAAGTTTATTTTCTTTTTCAAATTGATGGAAGGATTTCGTTTTTGTGCATGACAACATTATTGTTTAAAATATATATATATGGACTGTTTCTATTATATTAATTAATTGATTTGATGATCATAAATTGTTTTAAGTAAATCAAATTATTTATGAATCAATTAGATTGCCTCGTGTGGTAGAACACTGGAACATGCTTAACATCATGTGAGCCCACGGGTAACCGTTCACTGATTATTCAAAAAAAAAAATTGTCCACTATACATGGAATTATTATATTATAGAATTGTATATATATTATGTCTATATATATACAGAAGTATAGGGGCAGAAGGTAAAAGTCTTGTTAATGAAATAACATGGTTATTATTGTTGATTATTGGGCTCTTTAATCACCCCTTACATAAATTAATGAGCTCTTTGAAAGACCTCATGAAATAACAAATGGGCTCCTCAATAACCCTATAATGATTGGGCTCTTTAAAAAAATGTTGTTATTGGGCTCCTCAAAAAGATCTCATAATATAATTTAATGGGCTCTAAGAAAGACCCCTTTATGTAATTAAGGGACTCTTCATAGACTCCGTGATGCAATTATTGGGCTGCTCTAAATGGACCTCATGATCTAATAGCCATAACAGGTTAAGGCTATATAAGATCATTATTTAATTTGACATCTATATTATGACATAGTTTGACAGTCACCAAAGTGGCCCAACTAGAATGACCCTTAGATCTCAAATTATGTAATTAAATTTAATACCCTTACCCAAGTATTAAAATAATGACATTGTAAAGCGCAGTTTTGATCATAAGAATATTAGATCTGACCCAAAGGTGCACCACTTTTCAAAGTGTTCATTAACCAAAATAAGATGATTGGTGTAGATCTCTAATTGGAAACAGAACTGGATGCCCAAAGGTAACGGACCTACCTAATTATGGATATAATATTAATTAGTCTTATTAGATGAAAGGGTATCACCATAATAGTTAAGGTAAATAGTATGTCATGATTAATTGTAAATTACTCAGAGCATTAATGTAGTGAGCATTTATCTTATTGTAATTTCAGTTCCTGTTTCGCTACATTAGCATGCTTTGTTTGTTATAATGCTTAATGGAATTAATTTTTCTGATTGACGTGAACAAGTTCAGTTTTACCTAGGTGTGCTCGATCTTGATTTGGCACTCCGAACTGAAAAACCCTCTACTATTATTGCTACAAGCACTGCAGATGAAAAGGTTGTGTCTGCTGCCTGGGACAGATCTAACAGACTTAGCATTATGTTCATGCAAATGACTATAGCAAACAATATCAAGACAACACTTCCAACAACTAACAATGTTATGGAATTCCTTAATAATGTGAAAGAACGTTTTCGTATTGCTAACAAGTCCCTTGCAGGGACACTTATGGCTAATCTTACCACCATGAAATTTGATGGTACACGTGGGATGCATGAGCATATCCTTGAAATAACAAATCTAGCTGTTAAACTGAAAGTTTTAGATATGAATGTTGATGAGTTCTTTCTTGTTCAATTTATCTTGAACTCATTGCCTTCTCGGTATGGGCCTTTTCAGATTCACTATAACACTATTAAAGATAAGTGGAATGTGAATGAATTGGCCAATATGCTTGTTTAAGAAGAGGCAAGGCTTAAGCAACAAGAACATCACTTTATTCATCTCGTAAATCAAGGAGCTGGAAAGAAATGGAAGAAGCCTAGAAAGGGCAAGAAACAAGTTTCATCTAAGATTGATGAGCCTACTAAGAATACCAAGGCTCATAAGAAGAAAGGAGATGATAAGTGTTATTTTTGTAGAAAGTTAGGCCATTATCAGAAAGATTGCTCTAAACGTAGGACATGATTCGAAAAGAAGGGTAAGCATTTAGCTTTTGTATGTTTTGAATCAAACCTTATTAAAATTCCTTTTAATACTTGGTGGATTGACTGGGGTGCTACTGTTGATGTTTTAAATACGATGCAGGAATTTCTTACGACCCAAACTATAAAGCCAAATGAGAAAGTCATATTCATAGGGAATCGGGTTAAAGCGCCAGTAGAAGCCATTGAAATCTTTCGTTTGTTTTTAGATACTGGCTATCATTTAAATTTGTTTCAAACACTTTATGTTCCTTCTTTTTCTCGTAATCTGGTTTTGTTGTCCAAATTCAATGTTGAGAGATATTTCTTTAAATTTGATAATAAAAGTGTTAGTTTATTTACGAATACCTCTTTTCTTGGTTTTGGTATTCTACATGAATGTTTATACCAATTAAAGCTTGATGACCTTTTTGTTGAAACTCTTCTAACGCTACAACATAGCGTTGGAACTAAACGTAGCCGGATGAATGAAAATTCTTCCATATTGTGGCATAAATGACTGGGTCATATATCCATAAAAAGGCTAGATAGATTAGTAAAAGATGAAATTCTTTTGAATCTAGACTTGTGATATCCCGAACTTCTATTTATTTAAATTAATGTGAACTTGTAGTGTTTGCATGGTCTAATGTTAGTTATTACATCATTTGGGTAAAAATTGACCAATAAGAATTTATGTTGTAGCTTAAGCCCATGGAGTGAGACACATGGGATTATTCATATGTGTATCATCCTTATATACATATATACACACACACACACACACTCAGACACACTCACATAACCAGTTGAGAGAGAGAGAAGAGAGGGAGAAGAGGAGAAGAGAAAGAGGAAAGGAAAGATCGAAGGAGGAGGTAGCTTGGAGAGTCTCCACCCAAGCCAAGAAAAGCCATTGAAGGACTTGGGCAAGCTTAAAGAAAGGTAATACTCCATTTCCTTCTACAAATTGTATATGTGCATGTATCTATCTTGGTGGGTGGTGATGTTGGGTTGTTCTAAGTGACTTCTTTGAGTCCCAAATTGATTGAATCTCGAGTATTGTAAGCCTCATTAGAAGATTTGAGAGCTTGGGATTGAAACCCCCAATTTATGCAAGTTAGGGCTTGGGTTTCTAAAATCCTAGATCCCTTTGATTTACTTGTTTAAAGTATTGCATTTCGAGTTATTGCAGCCTTCTTGAGTCAATCTTTGGACCCTAGAAGCATTGAAAGAATTTGTGAGAGCTTTGATAGAGTTTGGGTGAAATTTGGAGATTTTCGGGTGGATTTTCAATTTTCCTAAGTATTGTGTCAACACCTTGGCCTCATATGTCGACACATTAGTCCAAAGGACTCCCAAATTCACTTCTTCAGCTCATGTATCGACACATTGGCCTCATGTGTCAACACATCCTGGATTCGCTTTCTCAGCTCTGACACTGTTTAGTAAAATGGGCTTTACTTTCTCTAGAAAACTCAGATTGTTGTATCGTTTGAAGCATTGGAAAGTAAACTCATAGACCTTTGTATCCATTAAAGTTTGTACGCTAATTCCTTATAAATTGAGAGATATAGAAGTTTAAACTTGATCCAAAATCTATGCCAACAACATTATTTTCTAGAATTTTGGGCCACCTTTCCTGAGGAACAACTTCTTCACCCAAAATGTGTTTTTGGCCCATGATCTATCAAATTAAAGGCCTTTAAGCCAATTTTCAAATGGAACTAACTTAGAGTGTGAACTCATCCTTGAGAGGTGGTTGGGACGCGATGAAGGAGTCGACGTCCCAACTTTCATGTTCAAACTTTAACTTTATGTTCTCGTTTTACGTTAGGGCTTTATTCTAGAGTTTAGCCTCACTCTCCCATTGTTTGAGTGAGGTGTTGATGAGTCGGGGTTGAGGGACTTATGTGCTTAGTCTAGGTTTATGTGTTATTACTTTGCCTTAGAGTCTCGTATTAGTATTTCTATACTTATATGTGTATTTGTGTAGGAACCCTTTATTTAACACCCATTCTATCGAAGAGAGGTGAGTAACGATATGCCATGAGTAAGACCTATTACTCTCCAAATGCTTTCAAGTTCAATTACGTTTTATACATTCTTTCCATTTATTTCAATACATCAATGATTACGTTCAAGTATAAATGTCATGCTTTGAATTACATACGAACCTTACCTATGATATGAATTTCAACCCACGAACTAGAACGTTCACATAAAGTAGATGTAAGATTCCTAACGTACGACTCTAACTCAAGGTCTTTTCGTGGAAAGACTTTAATCTAACCCAATAGTCCTAGGATGGGGGATGTGAAATAAACCATCGACATGTAAGGTCTTTCGTGGCAAGACCCTAAACTAGCAACGATGGTCCTACGGTAGGGAACACAAAATAATATATTGTCATGTTGGGAGACGTCCCTTGCCTTAAAAGTCTAGATGTGACCTTTATGGCTACTATAACTGAGCCTGGTTTTTATGATTGACTTAAAAAGCCTATGTGTGACCTTTACAGTTAGTATTACTGAGCATAGTTCTTATGATTGGCCTAAAGCACTTTGCGTGCTAATGACTGAGTGTAGCTCTTAATGACTAAGCCTCGTCTCACGATTGAGTCTTGCTCTTATGATTGGCTTAAATCACTCTATGTTGCTAATAACTGAGTGTAACTCTTAATGACTGAGCCTATCTCTTATGGTTGGCTTAAAGAGGCTATGCGTGACCTTTATGGTTATTATGTTAGTCTAAAGAGCCTATACGTGACCTTCATGGTTACTATGTTGGCCTAAAGGGCCTATGCGTGACCTTCATGATTATTATGTTGGCCTAAAAAGCTTATGCGTGACCTTCATGGTTACTATGTTGGCCTAAAGAGCCTCACGTGTGACTCTTGTGGTTACTATGATGCCCAATACCATAAAGACCTCTTAAGTGGGGTGAAGTGAGGGATATGTTGGTCTAATGTAAAGACATGACACACTTATGTTCTAGAATGAGAAATATGACTTGTTTGAATGCTTCACAACAAGTCACGCATGTTCTCATAAGTATTAATGTCACGGTGTATCGCTTCCTTTCAAGACACTATGATATGCCTTACAGTATCATGTCACGGTATGCTTATAATAGCTATGCTATACCTTACGAAGTTATGTTATGTGTTATGTCTCACTCCTATGATACTATGTTCGAAATGTTATAGTATTCCAATGTGATACTTATGCTACCTAAGTTTCCAAGGCTACACTTTATAAGTTACTAAGAATGGTAATATTTGATGTGTCCCATATTATACGGCGAGCCAAGATGTACGCTTACAAAATATTGTATGTTATGCTCATGACAAGTTATGTCACACTCTAATAGTTCATGCTATAACACGCTTGCCTCTTTTCTTCAACATTATGTTTTAGAAATGATGAAACATTTTAATACAAAAGCCTATGCTTCATAGGTCTTTAAGATTATACTTATACGTTTCTAAGTTCATGTCACTTATGCATAAAGATACCTCTATTGTCATGTACATTAAATATAAATTTAGTCTATAGTATTTTATGCTCATGCATTATTGTTATTTTAAGCATTAGCTTATGTTTTCTAAAAATGTTTTCAGGTGATCAAACTGGGAAACCTTGAGGGAGGCCCATTTCGTGGATATTTAGACTGCGGCTCATGGGCCTTATGTTATGTACTGATATAGGGGTTGGACCCTAATGTTTTGTAATATTAAAATGTTATAACTGTGGTGGCCTTTGATAGGCCATCTTATGGATTATTTATGTTTTAGAGATTAGGCACCGCTCTACTATGTATGCACACGTTTTACTTTGTGTTATAAAGTTTTAATTTCGCAATTATGTATCTTTTAAATGATAAATGTACGAGTATTCAACCAAATTATGTAATGTGACCTTAGGTAGCCAAGCTACTGGCCAGTCATGTCCCCTAAATTCGTATAGGCCGGATGTGGGCGTGACAAGACTTTACTGATATTGGTATGTATGTGGATTGTATTAAGGGAAAACAAACCAAACACACTAAAAGGGCTGCCACAAGAAGTGCAGAACTCCTTGAAATAATCCATACGGACATTTGTGAAACTTTTGATAATCTATCTTTTGGTAGAGAAAAGTATTTTATCACCTTTATAGACGATTCTTCACGTTATGGACATATCTATCTATTACATGAAAAATCTTATGTAGTGGATGTCTTTGAGATATACATAACTGAGGTTGAAAGACAGTTAGATAGAAAGATGAAAATCATCAGATCGGATAGAGGTGGTGAATATTATGGAAGGTATGACAGCATAAAGCAGTGTCCTGATTTATTTGCTAAACTCTCAAAAAAGCGTGGCATATATGCACAATATACTATGCCAAGTATGCCATAGCAGAATGGTTGTCGCGCCCAGATTTTTCGCGCCCGAGGAATACTCACCCAAGCGGGAAAAATGCTGTACTCTCTCGTTAGAACTCACCCTCCTAAAAGAATGAGTGCGACTAGGTTTGAATTGAAAACAGGTTTGAATAAAGGGCTTTTTGAAGAAGATTCGGAGTCGCCACCTAACTTGATTAAGGTGAGTTAGGTCACCTAAAAACTAAGAATAATCCGAAGACTACACTTAAGGTTTTTGAAAAACAATTTTGAAAACATCTCCTCAAGAGAGGGTTTTTAAGAAAACAGGTTGTTTGGCAACCTTTGGAAAACATTTAGCCCTTTTTTGAAAAATAACTCCTTTTGGTCTTTCGAAAACAGTGATCTAGGTTCGGAAGTTGGTTACGTGTAGGGAAGACGCACTAAGCTATCACCCTACCCCGCCCTTTCGGTACCTACATGTCAATCTACCCTAGATTTACCTATGAGAGTCTTCGACTAACTATAGTTCAACCCTATTCACTTTAGAAAAAATAATGTTTGAAAAGAAACATGATGCATGATATGCAAGTGCAAGATGAAAGAATTGGAAAATAGAAATTGATTTGAAAAAGAAATTGATTAGATTTGAAAATAGATTTGAAAAGATGAAATGGAAATTGGAAACTTTGAAAACTTGGAAATAGGAATTTGAAAATAGAAATTTTGAAATTGAAATTTGAAAATCGATTGGAATTTGAAATTTAGAAAGATTTTGGAAACCACACCCATGAGGGTGGAATTGAAAGTTTGAAAAGTATTGTGACTGCACCTATGAAGGTTGCCTACGTATCCCTTTGGGGGAATCAGGTCAGTCGTAGTTCGGACCGGAGTCCGATTGAAAATAGAAGAGTGGATTTGAAGAGAGAGAATGGATTGGAAGAAAGAAATTGAATTGAAAATTGGATTTGACTTGAGATTAGAAAAGGAGATTGGAAATTGAAATTAGAAAGATTGGACTTTGATTTGAAAAGATTGATTTTGGAAAGACTTGGTTTTGGAAAGATGGAGGTTTAGGAAACCTAGACTTAGGAAAAGCTTGACTCGACTTGGAAGGTTTAGGAGATTAGGAAATGTTGGATTTAGGAAATGTTTGAATTAGGAAATGTTCGATTTAGGAAAGTTTCGAACTAGGAAAGTTTCATTTTTGAAAAGTTTTTGAATTAGGAAAGTTTCATTTTTGGAAAGTTTTGAATTAGGAAAGTTTGAAAAAAAGGAAGTTTCAACTTAAGAAAGTCTTGAATTTAGAAAGTTCTGAATTTAGAAAAGTTCTAGATTTGAAAAAGATTTTGAAGTTTTGGAAAGTTTAGAATTTAGAAAGATTTGGGTTTAAAAAGATTCAACTTAAGAAAGTTTTAAATTTAATAAGTTTTGAATTTAGGAAGCTTAGAATTTTAGAAAGATTTGAAATTTAGAAAGTTTAGGATTTAGAAAGTTTTAGAGTTTTAGAAAATCTTGAAATTAGGAAAAGTTTGAGTTTAGGAAAGGTTTGAAAACTTAGATTTGAAAAAGATTTTGGAAAAGGGTAAAATTAGGAAAGGGTTGAACTAAGAAAGATTTGAAAGTTGAGTTTTAAAGTTTAGGAAAGATTTATATGTTCAAGTTTTTAGAAACTTAAGGTTTAAGAAAGTGGGAGTTTAGGAAGGATTCGAATTAGGAAAGAGTTGGATTTTGAAACTTAAGGAAAGATTTAAAGTTTGGGTTTAGGAAACTTATGGCTTAGGAAGGAATTGAATTAAGAAAGGTTTGGGATTGGGAGGGATTGGATTTGGTTTCTAAAAGAAAAGATTTGATTTTGTTTCCAAAAACGGAGGACGGGATCTAGTTTCCTAAACGGGGAGATTGGATTTGGTTTCCTAAAGCAAAAGTTTGATTTTGTTTCCTAAAGGGAAGATTTGATTTGGCAAGGATTTGGAAAGGGAGATTCTAGAAACCCTAGATTTGAAAAACCATAGTTTTGACGTAGAAAATAGGTTTTGGAAACATGTATAGTTTGGATGTGAAAACAAGAGATTTTGAAAACCTAGGTTTAGGGCAAAGTTTGAAAATCATGTTTTTGGAAAGAAAACTAGGGTTTCCTAATTGTGGTTTCTAGGGCTTGACTTGGGCTCTAAGGAAAGAGTTTTTTTTTAGAAAGTGCGTTTTTGGAAACGAAGGTTTTCTAGAAATGAATCCTAGGGAGAAATTTTTGGAAAGTGAATTTGGAAAGAGAGTTTTTGGAAAGAGATTTTAGAGAGAAGAAGTTTTTTGGAAAGTGTGTTTTTGGAAACGTAGATTTTGGAAGGAAGATCCTAGGGGGAAATTTCTAGAAGGGAGATTTTGAAAAAGGGAGTTTTTTGGAAAGATTTTTAGGGAGCGTTTTTAGGAAGGTGAATCTAGAGAGAGGATTTTGGAAAGGAGTTGAAAAAGGGAGTTTTGAAAAATAGATTTTGGAAGGGAGTTTTTGAAAACAATTTTTGGAGAAGAGAGTTTTAGGAAAGTATGTTGAAAAAGAGATTTTTAGGAGGAAATTCTTGGAGAGAGAGAATTTTTGGAAAGTATAAAAAACGTCTCACTTTCCTAAAGCGATTCTAGCCATAAGAGGTCTAGAACCACTTTAAGAAAGTGGTTTTGAAAACAAAGTTTGAAAATATAGGCCAAAAGGCCACTTTTACTATAACACTTTCCTAAAGCAACCCTAGCCAGGGAAAGGTTAGAATCAGCCTAGGATTGTGATTTTGAAAACATGTTTTTGAAAAAGAGCTTTTGATGTAATTTTGAAAATAAGTTTGAAAACGATTTTTGAAAACAACTTTTTGAAAATGAATTTTGGAAGATGAAAGACTATGATATGCACAATGCAATTTGGGGTCGTGAACATACAAGGTTAAGGCTTCACCACATAATCAAGGGGGGCGGACCCACGTGGTCTTTGGTTAGACTAGAAGAAAGCCCCCGACACGGTGACTCTCCCATAGTCCAATCCTACACATGGACCGGGAATCCCCTTGTTTCAAGCATGCAAAGAAAGGGGGGGAAAGAGATGGGGGATTAAAATAGAGAAAACCCAAGTGGATTGGAGAGAGAAGAGAGAGGGGGGAAGTGCAGAAAATTAAAGAGGGAGCCTACCTTGTATCTTATTTATTTTGCGCGCCGTGCAGTCTTCGGTCTTCGGTCTTGATCTTCTTCTTCAACCTTCAAGGATTGTCTTCAAGCTTTAGATGACAGCTCTTCAAGTCTTCCAAGGATGGTTGAAGGTTAAGGTATGAGTGTATGAGGGAGTGTATGAGTGTATAGGAGGCTAGGGTTTGTGTATAGTGGCTAGGGTTTAGAAAACCTAAGAAGGCTAGGGTTTTGGAAGTGCTCGAGCTTTGTATATCGAAATATAGGTTTCCTAGGTTAAGTTTGCAGACCCCTTTCACGTTGATCGAGGCTCTGTATTTATAGAAGTTGGACAAGCCTGGCGCCTGTTGCAGTGGCGCCAGGGCAAAATTTATACTGGCGCCACTAGGAGTGGCGCCAGGCCATTTTTTGGCTTGGCGCCACTAGCAGTGGCGCCAGCCATTTAGGAAACAATTAAGGTCGGCAAGCAACGTATCTTTGACTAGATTTGGGCGCCTGTACTAGTGACTACCATGTAAATTTTAGCCTGGCTTCACTAGGAGTGACTCCGGAAAGTCCGGGAATGATTTGAAGGAGCCGGGAGTGACCCGGAAGGCCGGAAAGGAGCAGGAACACTTAAAATAGTGTCCTGGAGGTATTTGACTTGAAAAGTGAGGATTGGATGTGTCGAAAAGGTTGACCGAGCCTTTAGGGGCAAAACGGTCAATCGGACTAGGAAACTGCGGGGGCAAACTCGGATTGTCCCGGAAAAAGACTTGGGATCTGGAAACATTATTTAGAATGTTTCCAGAGGTTTCCGGTTTGATTCCCAGGGCCGGCGTGGTCGGAAATGGAGATCGGCCCACCAGGGGCAAAACGGTCATTTTGCACCGGGTTTGCCAGAACTGACTCAGAATGGTCCGAAAAGGTAAAGGAAGGTCGAGAACACTATAAAAAGTATTCTCGGGACATTACCGGTTTGATACCCAGAGCCGGTGTGGTCGAAAAAGAAAACCGGCCCTCTAGGGGCAAAATGGTCATTTTGTACTGGGTTGGCCGGAACTGACTCGAAATGGTCTGGAAAGGTAAAGAAAGGTCGAGAATACTATAAAAAGTGTTCTCGGGGCATTACCGGTTTGATACCCAGAGCCGGTGTGGTTCCCGGGGCATTCGGATGCTTAGGGGCAAAATGCTCATCTTGACCGAAAAGTCTTGGAAAAGGCCCTAAGGGTAGTTTGGTTATTTTTCACCGAAGTAAGCTAACAAACATGG